>KZ651117.1:897667-909630 GCA_001010745.2 Gerris buenoi
GTGTATGAATATTGAAAGCTTGGAGTTGGGGAATAGTTATCAGTTACGGCAGAGAAAAATCATTCTCCCGCGTAACTTAGATGGAAAGAGCGTCTGCACCGGAAATGCGGAAGGCCCGTGGTTCAAATCCCGGCGCTGGAGTCTATTTTTCTCTCTCTGTCTCCCAGTGTTAATAATGATTATAATTTGATTTAAATTAATAAATTAAACATTTAAAATTTTAGTCTAATAGGTTTGTAACGTTCGTTACTCAATTGTAACGTTAACACCCGCGAAAGAAGTTCCTTACGTTTTTATTGAATATAAATTATTAAATCACACTGCTATAAGTATAAGACGCTAACTACTTAAAAGTAACCGAACTAACTATTTTTGTACCTAGCGGAGTTAAAACAAAATTAAAAGAATTTGTTTTATCATTGACGCGAGCGTCGGCTAGGCTATACATATAGGTACATAATTTAGCATTGAATAAAATGGTTAATCATCAGTTGATAGTTGCAGTTAAGAGGATGGTTGTTGTAAAGAGCCGAGTAGTGGGGGAACAGGACTACCCTAACCCTCACGCCCCGGCCTACTCCATTAAAAATATAATAAAATATATCACTTCACTACACAAACTTCTGTCTGTTTCAATTGTACTATAGACTACGTGTATGACGTTTTATTAAAATCGTTAATTTAGAACGTAAGATGACAAAACGTCGTTTTCTCCATTTTAAACGTTTGTGTCCGCTTTAATAGTTTTTGCGATCTTTTACTCTTCATTTCGGTGTCGGTGTTGGTTTTACTAAAAAAAAGTTAGCTAGAAAAGTTTTTCTCATTGAAGAGATGAAGTTAGAATTTTTTCCCGTCCTCAAATTCCAATTTTACATTACGCGTTCCAAAACGTATTTGTAAACACGAAACGTGTAAGTCACCGTCAATCACTGACTATCAAGTATTACTGATTCTAATTACACATTTCGAAATTGCATGTTTATTTTAACTGCAAAACGCTCAGCGCTCAGTTGTTATACCTTTGTGGACCTTAATTGTTTATTGTAATAATGCTCGAGAGAATCGAGAAGTTTATTCTCCTTGAAATCAAAATCTAGTTCGATTTTTTTAATTTTTAACATTAACGATTTCATTAAGCAGGTAGTTTTAAAAAATCGATGAATTGCTTCAATTTTTTTAGTACTGCTACTTAATTGGATTGTAGTTTAGTATTCTAAACACACTTTAGGGGGTTGAAACTCACGAGGGAATAAAATCTTTCTGTTATTAAAAAAGTTTTGTAAACAAACGCGAGCCCGAGCCCAGCGAGTTAGAAAGAAAAGGGCAGACTAAACTATTAAAGTAGTAAGAGTTAAAGATATCCTCCTCTTTTTTGTTGGAAAGGGAAGGAGATATCTCGCTCTACACTACGGGTAATAAGCGTTTATTATTAAACATTTAATGCTTTATTTTTTCTCTCTGCTTTCTAGATATATTTTTTCCAATTTTCCTGACCTATTATGTTTTTGTAAACAGTAATTTGACCTAAAATATGAGACTAACCTTGTTTGTCTTTCAAATTGCAATCAAAAGTTGTTTGACTTAAAATTTTCTCATTTTTATTCTTAGTTGTAGATTCTTTAATTGTAAAAAAAAAAATAAATAAATAAAAATAAAAATAAAAAAATCAGCGGGATCAGTCAATTTTTTACCTGTTTAAACAACTACCAAAGACGAATTGAAATTAAAAAAAAATTGCATGTAAATCTAATAGCCCAGTAAAATTAGACTTTTGGTGTAGATTATTTCAGACAAAGCTGGATATCTTTTTAATCCACTTGCCAAGTTGATATAAATGTTGCCTATTTTCAACTCCTGATTCTGACCAAACTGCTGTACCAAATTCAATGTTTTAGGGCATCATCGACGCAGAATTTAATGTTCTTTAAGTTTGGTAAGAACACAATTTACTCATTGAAGCATCCTTAGGATGTTATAAGCCAAAAACTGAGAAAAGTGCCAAAAATTCGCAGTTTTTTGGCTCCCAAAAGTTTAGCTCGCCTCAGAAACCGTCGCAAACTTATACTACTGTTATTTGGGATGCCACAAGTGGATTAAAACGATTTCCAGCCTTGTCTGAATTTATCGGAGGCACGGCTTTGTTTTACTGGATACTGGACTATAATAAAAATTAACAATGTTATCGACGAAACATTCAATCAAATTTTATATTTAAAATTAAGTAGTTACAAAAAAAAAATAAATAAAATAAAATAAAAATAGTTACAAAATAAATTATGTAATTGTGGCTCAGGCTATTATAATGATATATTTTTAGCATCGAGGTAGAGCATTCGAATTCGGGCCGAAGTTCTTGGGTACAACTACAAGGTTTTTCATATATTTAGTTGAACTTAAGATGAATTTAATGACTTCTAGGTTTTGGGAAACAATACTGTGTTTCCTGCTTTCATCTCGAAAACAAAAGGAACGTATACTTAAATTAGAAGTAGGTTCATTATAAAGTAATTATTAGCTCTAGCGTAGATAGGAAAGCAATCTATTAAGATAACAAACGAATTATTTGATATACACATCAGGGGAATAAAACAATATGTATAGTTATTTGTAAAGAAAATTTAACATTTGGGGAAAAAGATTGGACCTTCAAATTAAGCTTTGTGCAATTGTGTAATGATGTATTTCTTAATTCTTGATGAAGTAAATCCACTGCTATAGAATTAAGTTAGTTATTTAAAACGTTCGGAAAAGTTTTGTCAAGTTTGTGACACAACTCGTCTCAATCTTTCTTTATTTTTACTAGTGAATTGGAATTAGTTATTTTGTTTCAATTGCAAAACGTATAACTAGTGAAACAGCTTCAGTTTGGTAGATGTGTATAAAGAAAACAAAATCACTTTCGGATAAAAAAGTCAGATTAAATAATCATGTGGCTAATCACACTTGATTAAAAACATCTGTCTTAAACCCTTTATTGAAGTCTACACCGGCAATGAAGATGACTACTAGTAGTTGAAAGTTGGATTTATATAATAAAGTTAGCTTAATTGAAGAGACATTATATTTCTTTATTCCTTGTCAAATGACTCCTCTGTTCGTGTCTACCCTAAAGTTAGTTTTGTTTTTTCATTCCTTTTGAAGTAACTTCTCTCCTTGTCTATACTATAAAGTCAGCGTTATTGAAGAGACATATTTCTTTATTCCTAGCCAAGTGATTGTGTCCATTGATCGTGTCTAGAATAAAGTTAGTTTTGCTGAAGAGACTTGTTTCTTAATTCCTTTTGAAGTAACGTTACTGCTTGTCTGTATTATAAAGTTAGCTTTATTGAAGAGAAATATTATTTCTTTATTCCTAGTCAATTTATTTACTCTAAGACTACTGGCAGAAAAGACGATAGAGTTCGGCAGAGAAATTCATCTGTGTTATGTAGATTTACAAAAGGCCTTCGACAGTATTTCTTGGCAAGTAATATGGACTGTCCTTGAGAAAAGAGGCATCTCAATTAATCTAGTGGGTAGAATAACAAGTTTCTATAAAAAAAGCCGAAACTTTGTTCGAACTTCAAACTCAAGATCCACAGAATCCTCTACAAGCATGGGAGTCAAACAAGGAGATATTTTGAGCCCTCTTCTATTTATCACCAGTAATGGATGATATTGCAAAGTCGTGTGAAGAACAAATACGAGGGTACCATCTTGGTAATTGGCAAATTAGTCGGTATCTGTATCTGGACTAACGAACTCGAGACAAGGGGACTTACAATTAATGTAGCCAAGACGAAGACTATGGTGATTGCGAGGGAACGGAAAGAGCACCAAATCATTATACAAGGAGAGTAGCTGGAACAAGTTCCCAGATTTAAGTACCTTAGAGTGTTCATAAGTAAGGATGGCAAGTATACTGCGGAGGTGGAAGCAAGAATAGCGACCACGGGCAGACGCAATAAACAGGGGATTCATCAGTAAGGCCGAAGTCAGTAAGAAAACCAAGATGACGGTATTCAAAACTATATACGTACCCATCTTGACTTATGGATGTGTATCTTGGGCTCTAACGAAGAAAAAGAAGAGCTGAATTCAAGCGACAGAGATGAGATTTCTAAGAAGAGTGGCAGGCAAAAGCAGGAGAGACCGAATATTTACCACGTGCATAGGATGGATAACCAACGACTGCCCAAAAAAAGTGGTGTGAGGGAAGAAGACCCAGGGGAAGAAGAAGGACAACTTGGATAGACAACATCTCATCCACCCTGGCCGAGAGGGGAATGTCAGTACAACATAATACACAACAGAGATACGTGGAAATCCTTTTGGTCATCCTCTACACCAAACGGTAGAAGAGGACTCGACAAAGTAAGTAAGTATTCCTAGTCAAGTGGTATCACTGTCGCGTCTACTCTAAAGTTAGTTCTGCTGGAGAGTTTCCTTTTGGTGTATCTTCACTGCTTTACTATACAAATAAGTTAAGCTTTAGTAAAGATATACTTCTTTCCGTATTTCCAATTTTCCAATCAGGCTAATCCACTGCTCGTCTATATAACTATGGTATTTTGGTGATTAAACTTCAATTCCTGTAGAGATCGACTTCACAAATCCTCTAAATTAGCTTAATTCTTGTGTGCAACCACTATAGAAATTTATATACATATTTAGAGAAGCCACACTCGCCACTTGCTCTTTTTAATGTATCTGTTATTTCTGTATAGTAGTATTTTTTTATTAGTAAAAGTTGAATTTTGTTTAAGTAGAAGATTTACCCGTAAGGAATAGTGTTTGGTTCTGTGTATATAAGTATTGTTTGGAAGCCCTTCAAGTTAAGGAAGTGAGTTATTGAAGGGTTTATATTCTACATAATTAATAATCCTCTTGTTTCTTGCCCCACTGCTCTACCTCTCTACCCTTTTACTGAACTTCTTTTAATATCTTTATTAACTTTGCTAAGTATGCTTTAAAATTACCTCTTTTTAATATTTATGCCAGAGTATAATTAGTTTTCTTATTTCAACTTAATCACTATTATACCTATATTTTTTTCGTATTTTCGTAAATCTATGATGGATATTGAAGTTTTGATTGATCCCCTGAAACCGAAAAAATTATTTTGATTCAAAAAGTCGAATCTAACTATATAAGTAGGTTTCCAGGGAAAACTCTAGTTCTTGAGATAATATATAGCTTTAGTCGATTAGGGAAGGTGAGAGTTCGGGTCAATTCCACGCCTAGGAGGAGTTATTTTTATAGTGAAATTTGAGTAATATAATCAAGAAAACTTGAAACAACCAGCAGAGGGATAACACTACCTAATTAATTATTATTTAATTAATTATAATATGAGATAGTTTATTTCTCGGATTTTTGGTAATCATTTTCATTATCTACATTACCCATTCCATCACTTCCAGATTAAGTTAAACCGCGCCTCTCAGAATCTACTCAATTATCTATCTACGTCAAACCTATTTAATTTTACGCTAAGAACTTTACACATTAGTGACTTGCATTTAAAACATCTTTTTCTTAAAATAAAAGCAATTTTATTGATTACATCATCGATTTATTTTATGACAAGCTATATGGTGAGAACAGAGAACACCTAATTAAATTAACAAAATAGTAAGTTCCAAGAATTATTTTGTGCTATTTTTACACGGTTTTCATAACTGGCATAAAAATAATCATTTCCAGGAAGACTGATATTTATTAAATTTTATCAAAACTTGCGATTATAATGATTATAGAAAATTGAAAAACTTAAATATAAAAAAAAACAAATATAGAAAATTTTAAAAATTTTAAAACTTGTTCTTGCAATAATTCAAAGAATTAAATAGTTTCGTATGTTTCAAATTTTACTACAGAAAAACTTTCCTTCTTATCATTTTATTCAGTTGTTATTTAAAGAATGTTTATGTTGAATACTAAAAGTTATTCTAATTGATGGTAGGGTCTAAAGGAAAAAAATAATAGCTCACCTCTGCAATATTTCGAACCCTCTTTGGGTCATCTTCAAGCTGACTTGAAGATTACTATTCCATCCTATTCTTGCTAAAAATTATTTTATTCTAACTTACGTAGTTATTGGTCAATTGTTAGGGATAATGTTAGCTAAAATCCCTAAGTTATTCATTGACTGTCACTATTGGCCAATAAAGCTTATTTATTTATTTTTTATTTATTTATTTTTTATTTATTTATTTTTTATTTTTATTTTTATTTTTTTTTTATAAATACTAAAATCCAGGCAACTCTCAAAGTTATATTAAGTTGTTTGAATGCTGGTTTAGAAGGGAGTCATCGTAAGAGTTTATGCGACCTACGCCACTTGGTTCATAATGTCAGTGGCTTTTCTCCTCTACTCGCATCTATGGATCAAGGTTCGCCTTTGAGAACATCTCACCAAGTTAAAAAAAAACCGGTTCATACCAAGTATGTCTGAAATCAAGTCCCTGGAACTGACTTTGTTTTCTTTAAGTTCTAAAGTCCTTAATATGACCATATCAAGGGAAGCACGAAGCATATACAGCCGCGCCCACATTATTGCAAATACATAAAAAAAGCAATGACATATATAGAAGTGACCGTGCCAAGAATTTATATTCATAAATATACAATTTTATTATCAGTCCAATTCTTTATCAACTATTTTATTTAAAACTCTCATAGCTTTTTTATTCTTAAAAATAAATAAATAATTTTTCAGTATTTTATACTTATTGAATAAATAAAAAATTGAAAAGTTGATTATAAAAAAGAAATATTTTAAAAAACAAGCATTTATTCGTCTTCTTCTCAGCAAACCCTTTCATTTGATACCCACATCACGTGCGCACTTAAAAAATAACTAGTTCGCCATCTTGAACTGCCCACCATATTGTATTTAGAATGACTTCACTTAGCTAATCATGCATTGTCTTTCAAACTAAAGGTGTATGCAAAATTTCAATTTAATCGGTTGAGGATAACTGCTTTAAAATTAAGCTGCAAGATTTGACCCCAAACATGCGCATGCATACATATATACATACATACAAACATTGCAAGTTAAATAAAAGCTTATAAAATAAAAGCTTATAAAATAAAAGAAATAAGGTATTTTTAACTAGTGTGAAGCCAATTTTCATTTTTATTGTCCAGGAAGTGTTTTGATGGGCCGCTGGAAAAACCGAGAACCCTTATAATTTCTTGCGTTTGTTGGTCTGTTAGTAGCACTCCTGATTTTCAAAAGTACTCTACGCACAAACATTTGAAGAAGTTATATTATGTGCTATAACCCAATCACATGAAAAATGTAGGAAAGTCCCAAAAAATCATCTCTCAAAATCAAGGGGTTGACACTTATTTTTAATAGATATGGGTAATGTATAGGGTGTGTAGAAAGTGGAGGAAGCCCTGAGTAAAAATGTATATTTGGTCTAAGTATAGAAAACTATATGTAAAAATATATTTTCTTTGGGTCTGGTTAGGGTTACAATAAATAAACTCCTCCTTTTCTTAAAACAAACAGCTATATTTCGCCCTAACTCAGGGCTTCTTCAGGCTGTANGCATGCATACATATATACATACATACAAACATTGCAAGTTAAATAAAAGCTTATAAAATAAAAGCTTATAAAATAAAAGAAATAAGGTATTTTTAACTAGTGTGAAGCCAATTTTCATTTTTATTGTCCAGGAAGTGTTTTGATGGGCCGCTGGAAAAACCGAGAACCCTTATAATTTCTTGCGTTTGTTGGTCTGTTAGTAGCACTCCTGATTTTCAAAAGTACTCTACGCACAAACATTTGAAGAAGTTATATTATGTGCTATAACCCAATCACATGAAAAATGTAGGAAAGTCCCAAAAAATCATCTCTCAAAATCAAGGGGTTGACACTTATTTTTAATAGATATGGGTAATGTATAGGGTGTGTAGAAAGTGGAGGAAGCCCTGAGTAAAAATGTATATTTGGTTTAATTTTGGTACCAATTCAAATTTGCGCCTTGTGTCCAACATTTCGTTGTTCGTATCCTTCCCCCCTTTTACTTATCAAATCAACCAAAAATCCTTACATTTTTTTCAAGCAATTTTGGTAGGTCACATGTTATGTTGTAAAAAAAGTCCCCCTCCCCCCAAAAAAACTGACTAGAGATTTTGGAGTTGTTTCATTGAGTTTGAATAGTAAAAATGTAATTATGGCGTTTGTTTCACATAATTATATTAAACTGTTTAAAATTTGCTAAAACGAACTTGAATGGCCGCCATCTTAAAAAGGGTGTGCCGATTGATTTGTTCAATTGGCTTCTGACCCTTTGTATGTTTTGAAAGCACATACTTGACATATTTTCTCAAATACGTAGTATGTAGGTATGTTCTAAAATATAGTTAATGTCGATGACGTGAGATTTCGACTGAGTCCAAATAATGTTAATTTGAAAAGAACCGTGCAAACCATTGAACTGATTTTGATTAAATTTAATATTCATTATAAGATATACTCGTAAAATAACCCTGGGCAAAAGTTGGTGTTTTAAGACTGAGGTAGGAATTTAAGTTAAAAAGGAGAGGGGAGATATACTGAGTGAGATATGGAGAGTGAATGTGGAGAAACATTATATTTATTGCAACAAGTGCGAAATAAGGTCACAACTGAGAAACAAGTAAGCAGATATAATAACCAGGTCACTACCTTACCAAACTCTCCTTACCTACTACATCTTACTTCCACTTGCAAGCCACGCCGCACCTTAGGGGAAAGGGTACAATCAAATGCTTAAGCCGTAGCGGACGCTTCGTGCTTCATACGAAGTGATTATTTGCAGATATCAGTATCTACTCTAGAATTTAGCGCGATAGTTCTTGTGACTGCACACTCAACACTTAACTAAACTAAGTGTGATACTGTGATACAGGATACAGGGACAGTAAATAGGAAGTGGTCAAATTTTCTCTTTACAAGGGTTGCAAAGGTTATAGTGGGGGAGAAAAGCTTCTTTATAGTTTGGAATAGACGCAGTAGCGAACTCGAGAAGGTCATGGAATAGAGTAATAGAGGAACGTTCTAGGGTTCTAATCCCGAAGACGAAGACCACTTACTATAAGTTTGTCCATTGAACAAACTAGTACATGTCTTATTTAGTATAGAGGGCAGGAGAGAATCACCACTTTCCACATTCAGTAATTCACTTGATATGATCACCAGTGTCAAGTGTCAAACATATCTTACCTACCTGCGGCCTTCTCCGCAAGAAGTGTTATTCCCTTCTCCTGAGGAGACCTTTTACTTTGTTTTTAGGGTTGTTGGGTACTGGGTACCATCTTAAGGGTTTAAGAGCAAATTTCACCTTAAAACAGTTGGAATTAAACCTTAAACCCTAACTACCCTAAATTATTTATGGTGGTTAAAAACAGTTGGTTTGGAATTTGTTTCTTAAAATATCTCAAGCTATTGTTAGGAATTATCTACCAACATATTTTTTCATATTAAAGCGTTATTTATTTGATGAAAAATGAAGATAACATAAAAAGTAGCTTGAGCTGACGGCCCCCTTTAGTCCATTAAAGTTTAAATTAAAAATATATTTGTTAATTGCGCATCCAACTTAGATGGGAGGAGTGGTTATTGGTGGTTAGAGCTATATAATGAGCCAATTACTAACCCATGTTTGCTGAACCCCACTAGATCTGATTGAAACCTTATTCGTTCCTCCTATAGTTGCACTCTAACCGTAGACTTCTCTAACAAACTTTATAAGGAAGGATAAAGCAACATTTTTTAAGTCGGTAAAAGTGCAACAACTTCCCTGATTCCCTGTGTTGTTATTATAGATAGAAGAGCATTGCCAACAATTGGCTAGTTTATCCTCATCAACTCATCAGTTAATGGTGTTAGCGTCACTGGGTGTCCACCTCCCTCCAAGGGAAAGTAAAAATATGTGTAAGCCGGATCTTTATGTTGTTTATTCTCTGCCAATCTTTCTTTAGAATTAGAATATTTATAATACATAATACAATTGAGTAGATAGCAGGAACAGTGCAAGGACAAATACTTAACACACAGTCTACTCTACTTAAGTACACAAAACGACAACGATCTTCTAGAAATGACTCATGTAGACCAATGACAACGTGACGTTTTAAAATAGGCTATCTGCTATTGGTTAATCTTTTAAATGAAGTCATAATGTCAAACAAATTCTTTAATTTAACTTAGTACAATACTAGAAGTAATTTGTGCCATTTAGTAATATCAATAATCATTAGCTGTCGCTAATGTTGTTTTATATTATCGGCATATTTACTTTCCAATATTTTTACTTAATCATATTCTAAGATATATAATTTAATAATATGTACTAATTATTCGTGATAAATCAGTCACTGGAATTTGGATTTTATATAATGTATAAGGAATTAGAGGAAAAGAGTATTTATCTAACCACGCGTTCAACTTCAAGAAATATATATAAAGAATGCTTCTAAAGCTTAAAGGGTGCTCGATGAGGTACCAATTCAAATAACTTTAAAATTCTATTTCTTGCTAGTTTTGCTTCCGAGATTACCGAACGTAACGAAAGCACTGTAATCATTCTGAATAATGAATTTCTTTGTACCTCCGAATCGGCACTTCTGCCTAGGCTAGACAGAAGTCTATTTCGTCTGAAAAGGACTTCTGTCTTTTGACTACAGCACCAATGAACATTTTTTTGTCTTTTGTCTGTCTGTCGGTTTATGGGATCTGTCGTTACACATTTTTCCGAACCACCATATCTTAAATACTTCCCGTTGTTCTTTGACTTTGATGCAATTTGAATGGTAGCCCACAATCAGCCTGTAGTTGGTCCCATATTAATTTTAACCTTCTACTTTTATTGGTTTCTCTCTCAAATGCACTCAAAGGTTATTTTTTACTGGGTACGGCAGCCGAATCTTACGATTTTTAAAACGTGCTGACTTAATGAATTTTCGAGATTTTTTTTTATTGTTTAAACGATTAGTGGAAATTTACAATACATATTAAAAAATCAATATATAAAAAAAAAAAAAAAAAAAAAAAAAAAAAAAAAAACAGTTAAATTACGACCTTCTCATTTCTGAACTCCTCGGATCGGTTGGCGAAGTTTGTCATCATTCTTTCCCAGGTATGGAGAGAGATCAAATGGATTTTATTTCTGAATATTATCATTCTCTCGTAGTTCTGCCATACTTCGAGGCTTGTCAAGATTACCTTTTTCCTTAAGGTAGTCCCACTGATAACCATCACACGTCACACGGGGACAGACTAGAGAATGTGCCGGCCATAGAATATCACCTCGGAGGGTGATATGATCTTAGTTGGCCATAGACGCACGTCGCACGTAAAGTTTACGCAGATGCCCCAACCTGCTGAAACCAAACCTGCACAAGACGAAATTAGTGACAGCGTAACTCAGGGAGGAGAAAGTCTCGGATCATCGTTTTTGTTATTCATCGGAATTCACCGTCACAGTACGATCGTGCTCATAAAAATAGGCCCTATATCACAGCTGACTTACAGACTGCTACCCTTACCCTGCGACAGTGGCGGTTAGAGAGGCTGTAAGATTTCTCTGTAAAGAGGCTGTTGAAGTGTTGATGAAGCTCTTTTGGGTTATTTGGGCCCATATAATTACCACTGTTGTTAGTCTCTAAAGTTTAGGCTGGTATCTAATTAATTTGTTGTAGACTCTCACTTTTATTTGGAAGAAATAAAATATTTTAAAAGAAGAAATCACAAATTATGAGATTAGTATTTAATTTTATATTTTTGACATTATAAGAAAACCACTTAAACACGTATCTGACTACGAAACAAAATAAATAATGTAGTTTTTGCACGAACGACTCCTAAATTACTCTCAATTACCTAACAAACTCAACCAGCTGTCAAGAAATAAATGCAATGTCTTCTTTTTTTTTTTTTTTTTTTTTTTTTTTTTTTTTTTTTTTTTTTTTTTTTTTTTTTT
>KZ651117.1:912877-924117 GCA_001010745.2 Gerris buenoi
GAACACAAAATTGGCATATAAGCGTAATATTAGATGGATAATAATTAGATTATTTTTTGAGCTCATGGTGACGGGCTAAATTGTTACACGAAAAAAGTTAAAACTAATTAAATTAATTTAAATAATTTATAATTTATTATATCTATTTAAACCGCAATCAAAACAAATATTTACATATTTTTATTGGAATAAATGTGGTTGCCTTATCTTGGTTGCAATTCGAGACTCGTCCAAGTGTAACATTTTACAGATTAATTGTATTATATCTATTTAAAGACCAGCAAATTAAAACAAACATTTATTTTTATTGGAATAAATGTGGTTGCCTTAGCATAGTAATATTTTTTTTTCAATTAAATTTCCCATAAATATTTCTTCATCCTGAAATAATTAAGTAGTCAAAAAATGATAGAGAGCAATGCGTTCTAAACTTAAGTTTCACTTCTAATGCGTGAGAGCCTCACACATATTTTTTTTTCTTCCTACTGGAGATAAAATACGTTATCTCTCACACAGTGAAAGTAAAACACTGCGTAGAAACACCACTCATACATAAATGTCGGCAAATATAAAACTAAACAAATCTGTTTTTTTTTTTTAACGAGACAGTGTCCGGCTGGAAACTGGACCTGAAATACACGGCATTGGTGCTGTTTTGGCATTTTCCTTTTCCTATATACATGGCCCCGATTGTTTCCGGCATAATCACTTGGCCTAGTAGTGGTTTTAATTCAATCAAGTTTGAGGGTTGTAATAATTTTTATGATCCCATTTTTAACTGCGTGAGAATTATCTCAATATATTAAGTAATCTAGTGCAGGTTTATTAAACTTAAGTATGTGCAAGCAATAATTATACAAGTACTACTAGTCTACTAGTAGTACAATTAGATATTATTACATGCAATCAACTATTATTTACTAGTAATCTGTAGTGTTACGACTACGACAAAAAATACTACCGGTTTTGACATTCTGACTGAGTATATTAAAGTATAAGGATGGGATAACAGACTTTCCTAACACAATAATTATTTGTTACGATGTAATTTTTTTAAAATATATATATCGTATGAAATTTTTAAAACTTTTCTACTTTAATACGTATAGTAAGCAGGTATATTAAAAAGAGAAAGTATTGTGATGGAACGGAAATTCGATTTGAAGATTTTGGTGGATATAGTATATACGTTTTGAGGCCCCCAGTATGTCCGAAAAAGTGGTTTTTAAAAAATTTCTGTCTATCATCTGCGCAGACGCGTGGAGCCTAAACTGCAGGGCCAATTTGGATGGAATTTGGCATATACGTGGTCGGTGGCTTTTATAAGTAATATAAATCTAAGAAAAACGAAACAGTTTAAATTAGGAATATTTATAATTCAAGAATAATATAACAGAGCTACGCAACAATACATCCACTGCGTCTAATAAAAATAGTCTGCCAATTAGGGTAGCACGTAGCTTCCTCGCGTCCTATTTCGTATACTTTAATTATTTGATTCTTTTCAACCTATTATTGGCAAAATCATTTCATTTTCCCCGTTGTTTTTTAAATCTGTAAACAATTTTTTATTTTTTTATTTTTTACATGAATCAAAGTATAATTTGAGCAAAATTCAAAGAGTGCAGACGGTTGAAATTAGTCGGGGGTTACTTATGTCAAACCATCCAAATTTCACTAAACTCAAATGAATATTTTAAAACTCAATTTCTATTTTAATTAATTTTTTAAATTAATTTTTTTTCTATTTTTTAAAATTAATTTTCTAAACTCAAATGAATATTTTTGAAAATATAGGTGTAAATGTGTAAATAAGTGTATATTTTTACTTCATTCGATACTTTTTTATTTTTAAATCAGAGAGATTGTTTGCTATAGGAGAAGATGCAGAGGTAGCGATGAGAAATCAAATGAGGTACGCTAAGGCCAAGATATTGAGGATGGGCGATGATTGTGTTGGAACCGCTAGAGTTCGTGAACTGTTTGTACTGAACCGGTTCTATCAGTCACGATCCATCACGCTGTCTTATCATCTTCAACCAACTGCATCTTCTTCATCTTCTTACACAATCCATTTCCTCATATTTTCCTTTTTTTTATTTCTAAATCTTCAATAATAGATTTTTTATTGTTTGTGGCTTCTTTTATTTTAAAAATAATCTTTTTTTTCAGATAAAAATAAGCTAGAATAGAAATATCCTTTTTTTACTTTTACTTTCAGCTATTATCTTCTTTTACTGTGGGTCGAAACAGGGTAAATTATATGAAATTATACGAATTATCCTCTGAGTCTTAATCGGTTATGTTTTGTTCCTCTCTGGGAACAAAACATGCCTAAAACATCGTATAGGTTCTAATTAATATATGACATTAGAGGCTTTTCTATTCCATTAAAATTAAACCTCTTGGGATCATAAAATTTTTCAACTCCTTAAACTTTAACCCCTAGTTTTTGCGAGATTATTTTTAGGGCTTCCCTATCATTCTCCTATGAATTTGTTTATTGCACAAAACATAACTGCACACTTATTATTCACTTATTTTTTGTGTTGGGTACTTTCGGAGATCAGGTGTGTTACTGACAGAGAGACAAGTGCAGGAATATATAAGAGTACTCGTTTTTTTGCTACACAAACCTAAAAAGGAAGTTTATTTTTTCTTAAATTTATCTTGAGATCATTTCTTTATAATTTTACAGTTGAAGCGGGTTTCTTATTTAAAAACCCTAACTTTAATTATGAAAGTTTTCGTTTATCTATATTTTAATCTTTGTTAACTTTCTTATTATAAGTATAATTTTATAGTCTATAGGTACTTACCATTTAAGAATGGAGTTTTATTGTTATTTATTTTTTATATTATCAATTCTACTCCCGACGTAACATACTATGTATAATTTTACCGTATACGTGTTTATTATTAATTTAATATGGAAAAGTCGAAAGTTACTTGAACTAAAACTAAATGGAGCAACACTTATCTTTGGTAAAGATCTTTACTCTAATGGGTTTTTGTATAATTGCCGACTGATCTAGAGGTGGGAAGTAAAAAGATGATCATTGTTCATTTCCTACTCCCGCATCTTAAAAAGACAGTATGGCCAACGAAACTAAGAAATCTGTACAACTGCGCTCACTCAGCCGTGAGATATTATTTCACTTTGTGATTGTTCCGACGTCACGGGTTAGTTTCCCTCTCGAAATCACATGATTTAACTTTTTCTACTCAGGTTGGATAAATTGTTCTGTTTTGTCCTTTTTTTCTTCCGAGTTTTCACCTTCTTAATTTATATCTTCAGATCTTCCGACTACCGACTATAAACCAATTAAGTTATTATTATTTATCTCAATCCAAAAATAAAATAATTACTTTCTTTAGGGTCCATAGACAAAACTGATGAAGCGTTTGTATTTTGGTATAGCAGAGTAGTTTCATACGTAATTTTGAAGAGGCTGGGCCGATTTTACTTGTTTACGACACCGTCCGATTTTTTATATTGCCCTTGAACCCTTTGAGTGTACTTTTCAGTACACTCAAAGAATACACTAATGTATTGTGGACATTTTTCGTTGACCTCATGGTCAGTTCAGGGAAGATACCTTCTCATCGCCGCAAGGATGAAAATTAGGTGCAACGAGTTTTGGCAAGGCCGTGAACATGAACACGCTGCAAAACCAAGCTCACCCCTGTCGCCCATGCACTAGCCTCACTGATTAAAACACCAGACGCGTTTCTCGACTTAGCGGATAAGGTAATGGTAACGGCGTAGTGGTTGCTTTGGACTGGAAGGGGTCCGGCTCGTAGATTTATTGCACGAACGTCAGACCATCAATACAAAAATCATTTCGGAGATCGGATACGGATGCAAAAGACGAGGTTGTTCCATCCGCTACGCGATGCTTCTTCACGATAACGCCATACTCCACACAGCAAGTGTTTAACAAAACATAGGCTGAAGCGAAGCTGATGGGAATGCACTAAAAACACTTTAAGATCCACCCTACAGCCCTGAATTATCTCCATGTGACTGGAGATATTCAGATATGGTATCCATCCTCACAGAATTGCTTGGGGGCCAGAGATTTGAGACCCATGACCAAGTTAAAGCATTCGTGTGGAACTGGCTTCATCTTCATCATACCTCGTTCATTCTACAAGAACGGGATAAAAGAAATTTAAATAAATGTTTAGCTTCCCTAAAAGCCCTTCCTAAAGCCCTCCATATCCTATCTCCCTAAAGGGCTGTGGCTCCTTAGAGTTAATTATATGTATTTTTCTTCTTTAATAATTAACTGATGACGATGACTGTTGCTCTCTCAAAATTTCATTAGAATGACTAACCAATCTGATCCAATGTATCAAGCGTATAAGCGTATAAGCGTATCCAATAATCAAGCGTATAATGTAAACACATTTATTAATGCTCATTTGCATCTTGGTTTTTACCGTTTTTTATAGTTTTATTTCACTTTGATGGTTACATTTTTAAGGACTAAATTAATTAGGAGGTGAAAAACGCATAATGATGAACTGATATTGATACTCTATGCACAAGTAGGATGACGTTTATGAGATCTGCAGTCTAGAAGCAGTAGCAGAGATATTTTCGTTTTAGCATCGTAATAGTTTGAATGAAGTAAGAAAAAAACGCACGATGCATTTTATTCTTTTTTTCGACTGAGTAGGTTTATAATTGTCATGCTTTCTTTTTTTTTTTTGTTCATTCGTCTAGCGTGTTTGACGTCAGGATATTTCGTGAAATTACTCGCCAATACAATTGTCCGCTTTTTTTTTTAACCATAATGATTTCATGTTTGCGTGCGTGAACAGTTATAGGCAGAGATAACTGATATATATTAGTTTTAGGTATAGGTTATAGGGGAATAAAAATGAAAACAGAATACCTTACTGTTGGACTTATCAGATCTGTTTAATAGTTAGTATGTAGTTATAAAATAGAATTATAAGTGATGTCAAGAGTTTAAAGTGCTCTCAAACATAAGATTCGTTTCTTGGAAAAGTATAATTAAATGTTATAACATATTGTAATTGCCGGCATTTAAAATCTATAAATTTAAATTAAGAAAGTTTGTAGACAATTAATTTCCTGATAATAGAAAACCTGCTCTTATCAATTGCGTTTGAGTTTATTGAATATTTCTAATCATTAGTGAAATCTTTGGTTGAGTAAGAAGTCATTACTTCTAAAACAGTATTCATTTAACAATTCCTTATAGGTCCAAATTTATCTTTAGATTCTTTTTAGGGTTTCGTTGGTAAAACCAAAAAAATTACAGAGAAGTACTTGCGTCCAAGTACTTTTTAGGGTTTTGTAGATGAGTAAGCATACCCATTATGTAATTATGATTTCTGGTCTTCGATCTCAAGAGTCCGGGTTCGATTCCCCGGGGGGTCACAATGTTTTTTATCAGTAATAAACCAATAAGGAATGCAAACTTTAAAAAAGCAAATATATATTTGTGTCCTACTCTTCAGCAGCTTTCATTTGATACCCAACACAAAATTTTTGAAAAATAAAAAATAAAAATTAACAATTTTTAAAACCTTTGAATGAACTCCCGGAAATATCATCGCCCTAATATAAGGTATTAGCATGAATTATTTCGAAATTTTAGCACCAGCCAATCTATAGTGGTTGGGGGGGGGACATTTTTTTTTGGTATATTTTGTTTTTTTCCCCTATAAGGAATGCAAAATTTAAAAAAGCATATATATATTTGTGTTTTACTCTTCAGCAGCTTTCATTTGATACCCCACTCAAATATTAAAAAAAATGTAAATTTTTGAGTTTACCACATTTTTTTGAATTGCGCATGCGCAAATCTAATTATGGAATTCTGTATATTTTTCCTCTGGTTGGGTCAAAAAGTTGCACCAGGGTTCCAAATTTCAGCACTTTCGCTTGAACGGTTCGGGCCCTATGAACCAAAGAGCGACGGACGGACGGACACATCACCCTCGGCATAAGGGTTTTGAGAAGTACCTATCTACAAAACCCTAAAAAGTAACCCTTATAGTTTCGTTCCTGTGTCTAGTCTGTCTGTCACTCTGTATGGTTCCAATAACTTTTGAACCAAAAGAGATAAAAACATTAAAACTTTCCAGTATAAAAGATCGTTTTGATACGCACACAGGAAAAATATAGCGAACTCAAAATTATCAGCTGTTCAAATTCAAAATGGCGGATTCACGTCGCGCAAAAAAAAAAAAATTATTTACAATTTTGAATAGGGTATCAAATGAAAGGTATTAAAAGTGTAGATTACAAATATATATAATATACCACTTGGGGTTAGTGTTTAATTTTCGTCGCCATTTTGTCAAAAAAATAATAACTTTTCTCCCCTCCCCCTATTTTTGTTCACAATACCAACGAAACCCTTTTTACGTGAGACTTCAAGCCTTACCAATTTATTATTTACTTTCTCATATTGCCATCGAAGTTAGGTTTTCGTAAATTTTTACCCAAAGTACCCATTTTACGGTGAAAGTGACTATATTCTCTTTCAAAGGAGATTAAATTATTAAATTTGCAACAAAATGGCTTCTACAAATCTAATACTTTCCATGATACAGTTGTTTAAAGTTTCGAAAAATTTCTAAAATACGCCAGGTGATTTTTTTTTTTTTTTCAATTTTCGCCATTTTTAACACTGAATTACCCTTTACTTTTACCTTTTTCTTTTATTCCCAATTCCCTATTTCTTTAATCTATTATTGTTCTCTAGTAAAACTTTTGACAACTATGAAGAAAATTATGATAGTTCCCTATTAGAAAATTAATAATTCCCTATTTCTTTACTCTATCGTTCTCTTGTCATTAATTTTGACCTATGTTAAGGAAAGGGTTCTTGGGAGTAAAGGTAAAAATTGTCGAAATCCAAAAAACTTCAAAGGTTTAACGATTTTTTAAATACCTATTTCAATGATCTGAAGGTCTGCCAAGGTTGAAAACTTGGATTTTTTCAGCCATCCATCATAAACAAAGTACAAAAAATCAAAACTACCCAATTTGATGCAAGATAACTCTCTCCCCCCCCCCCCCATTTTTACGACCATTTTACTGGACTAAATATTGATTTTCAACTAATTGAGACATAGTTCAATAGTTCATATTCATTTTCAACTCATTCAATAACTAATGTATTAGCAAGTTGTAATGTGATGTCTTACCATTTAGCATTCTGTCCTCAAAATTTGAACGATGCACAAATAACTCTCTAATTTCTTTATTTTGTGATGATTTAATAGTTGACCTGAGGAGACAGCAGAATCTAATTACCCTGAGGATGCTCAAATGTAAGACTGAAACATTCTCAAAACAATTTAAATTCCCTAAATTCCTTTCCTTGCTTTGCTATCCTACAATTTAGAAGAGTGGGCACTTATCTGGGTGGAGTCAACTATGGTTTTTTTTTTTTTTTTTTTTTTAATATAAAATACACACTTTTACGGAATAACCATATTCCTTTTAATTGTAATAAAATTTTTGTTAATAATTATCCAAAGATACAGTTCTGCGTCACTGCCAATGAAGTTCATTTACTGAACTTGTTTGTGTAGCTTTAACTCTTCCAAATGAACAAATCAAATAGTCAAAGTGACATCAAATTTCTAGATTAGATGTTTCCAACATCCAGGGCACTAGATCTTTTCATCTGGCCTGCCGCTCTACGATAGAAGTTTACAAACAAAACTGAACAATGCAAAGTTTTAAGTGGTTTTGTATTGCTTTGCATGAATCTGCAGTTACTTTTGATTCAACTCAAGTGTTATTGTTTATTAGAAGAATTAACAGTGAATATCAAATCACTGAGGAAATGACTGGAGTTCATTCAACAAAAAGAATTGAAAGTAGTAATGGAAGTCATTCAATTTAGTCTGCAGTTCATGTAGGTATGTCCATCTTTTACCATTTTAATCCTCCTTCCCGAATAATGACTTCTTAAATTTAAAAAGCTTTGCTTGTGTAATGTTTTTAGTTTTTGGCTCTTATTATGTTTGTCATCAGGTTTTCCAAGATGATCTGTGCAAAGTCGAAGTTTCAAGCTTCACTGACTGGTGAACACTTAAAATCCTTACTATTGATTAGTACCACAGATTGAGCCAAAGTGGGGAGACAATTTTGAGCACAAAGCAATTCCATCATCACACTGAATTACCATTAACTGCATGTACTTTGCTAAACTTTTTTTATTTGAATTTGGTCGTACCCTCTCATAGTTGTAACTTATTAGGCTGTATGTTGTTAAAATTTCTTCATTATGGTGTTACTTGCTTCATCACTAGACCATCCTATCCAGATCTGACCCCTGTTGTTCTAGATAATGTGAGAAGAAATATTTAAACAAAATGTTTAATATTTATAACTATTGAATTCACTAGTGTGACCTGGTTGTTTAGCTAGCTGTATAATCCCGATGGATGTACACTGTACAAAACATAGGTTGAAATTGTTTGAAACATGTTGATATTTACGAAAGTTTGTTTGAATGTCTAATAATGTTTTATTATGTTACTGTTACAGACTAAGTACGAGCCTAGATGGTTCCAGAAGAGTGAGGTCTAGAGTGGCTAGTCGGAGCAGTGTCGCTCCCACAGATTCACCCAAGTCTCACCAATCTAGTGTATCCAGCCCTCGTAAACCAATAAATACGGTAACTAAAATCTTCTTACCTCAAAAATATATCAAGAGCATATTAGAGTGTAGATATCTGCTCTAATATGTGTACTATGGATATGTAAATAGTCCAAATAACTAAATATTACATTCAAAAGGAAACCATAAGGAAATATATTTGACTCAGCTATAATGTTACTCTCTAAAAATTAAAAATTAAGCAGTGTTTCCTAAAAATATGAAACATTTTTACACTGATTGTCTGTTTATTTACTACCAAAGATAATAACTTATTATAGTTATCTGCCTGTGTAATGCTGTGCAAACCACAAAAAGGATCATTTAAATTTTTAAAAAATGACTCTATGGTACAGATTTATTAGATTAAGAGAGATTTTTTTTTTCTTTTTCTTTTTTTGAAACATTAAAAAATGAGTGCTTTATAAAGTTCAACCTAATATACCAAAATACCATCTTCTTATTGGACCCAAGTCTTGTGTTAGAAAGGCTATCTGCTGGGACACTTTTACGAGTTGCCTTTGTGTTCCAATCAAGTGCTTATTTTTTTTATAGCTCATTCAGATTTCCTTAGAGTGTGCCCAATACAACACCATTTTCTCTTCTTGATCTGGATTATTTCAGTTTTTTGCTTGCAGCGTCCCAGATATATTAATTAAAAATTGTGACTAACCATCTTATATGTTAGTTCTATTGCTATTTATAATTATTATTTATTTTTCAGGGTACAATATCACCAGGAGATGACGTTAGCGTGGACTCAGGTATCAGAGTTGACAGGGGTACTTATCAAACCATGTTCCAAGAAGTTATCAATATAAAGACAATGCTTCTAAAACTTAAGAGGGTGCTGAACGAGGTAAAAATTCAACAAATTAATTACTTAATTTTTATCACGCATTTATTCCTCCTTTTAAAATTAATTTGAATTGAAACCATTTTTTATTTGTAAACAATTATTGCCTTAATAAATAATATAAAAATGGTCTCTCAATTTGTGTGACTCATAGCTTCTTTGTGACCTATTATTGGACAAATAGTGACTTAAGATTTGGATCTACATTCGTAGTGGGGTTACACTTATTTTTATTTGATATTAATTGAACGCAGATTGTTAAAATTAATATGAGAACATCTGTGGCCAACTTTCCACAAACCATCCAAATATTTTTAAAATCAGATGAGTACTTTTAAAGATATAGTTGTTTATAAAATTAATTGTTTCACCCATGCAGAAGATTAACAAATGGGAACAGACATTTGACTTTAATATTGGACCAACTAATTATTATATAGCATCCACATTTCATCAAATTGGATTAGTAGTTCTAAGATTTGTTAATGCAGATATAAGATTGAAGATGTCTGAAACGTATTTCTGTCTATGAGTTTTTGACTTTGGAGACCGCAAAATTTTGGTATTTCAGAATGAATGCTACGCTTCTATTACGGCAGTTAAGCTCATAAGCAATTATATTCGAGCTTAGTCTTACCTATAATAAGCAGGTGTCTGGTGTCTGGGGAAGCTTAGGTTTTCAATGAATGTATCATAATGTTGAAATTGGCAGGCCTAATTCCACAGTGGCTGTTGTACCATGAATTATTATTATGATCAGGTGCAAGAAATATTTTATGATTTGGTATATTATGTAAGTTTTTATTGAACTAACAACAGTGAGCCATGATTAGTAAGTTACACTCACAATCAAGTTTACTCAGTGAAAATAACTAATTTTGTAAACCACATGTCGTAATGTTAAACATTCCTAACTAGTTACTAATTCAGTAATGATTATTTTTTAGTCGGAGTCTATGGATCCATTTGACAAGAAGGTGAGTTCATTTTTTTAGTTTTGTTTATATGTTTAATTTTTATAAACAGTGTTTATAAAATGTTTCTTGTTTCCCGTAGAAAGCGATCAAAAGATGTTTAGGAACATTGAGGAAAGTCTCCGAAACACACACTGATGGTGAAACCGTTTCTAAACATGTCTCTGTTTCCACTGTCAACAGAATGCAGCTTCTTTAAACAGTTACTCCCCTATGTATTTTTTTTTTAGAATATGAATAACTTTGACTAAATAACTATAAGAAAAAAGGATATTTTGTCCAATTTACTATGGGACAAAGGAATATTATCACACTTCTGTTTTTATAAGGGGAGTAACAGTCTAAAGATGAACATTCTGTACACCTTCTTTGGATTGCTACTCCCCCCTGTTTTTTTATTAGGGGAGTAACAATCTAAAGAAGTGCCCATAAAACAACTAAGTGTAACGAAGTGCCCATGACGAGAACTATTAAAATTCACTACATATTTATATTTACAGCCAATTTAACCTCCTCTAACCACTTATAGGGATCTCAAACAATTTGTCGTTTTTTAATTTTTTTTCTAGACTCAACTGTAAGAATAAAAAATCCCGTCAAGTACTTGCCAGCAAGTTACTAAAAGGGTTTCTTCGGTCATAAGAATTAATTATAATTATTATTATATATTTTTTTAAACAAAAACATCTATTGTTCACTTTTAAAAATCAAGATGTGCATATATTATTATTCTTTACTATCTTCGGTATGC
>KZ651117.1:924266-936362 GCA_001010745.2 Gerris buenoi
TTTTTTTAAATCAACTCCAGGAAATTTTATTGGACTACAGAGATTTATATTTATGTATTTTTTCCTTATTGTAGGACCTATTCTAATGGGGTAGTGCAGGGGGGGTAAATTTTGGGTTTGTTTGAATTTTTTGGGGGGTAAAATGGCCGCCATTTTGAAAATGCGATACATATTTGTAATCTACATTTCAATACCTTTGAAATGATACCCAACTTGAAAATTACAAAAAATGTAAAATATTGCGCGGTGATCGCAATTGATCGCAGATCGCAGAAATTTGGAGTGTTAAAGTTCGCAACAGGTTTTCTGTTTTTGGGCAAAAAAGTTTAACTTATATACCAAATTTCACTTATTACTTTATAATACAAGATGCGACGGACGGACGGACGGACGGACGCACTACCAAAAGCATAAGGGTTTCTAGGACGACCTCGAAACCCTAAAAACGGAAAAAAATTAATTTCTTTTTTTTTTAATTTTAAAATGCTATTTCAAATAATTCACCATCTTTAAGTTTGTAAAAGGAATTATTACTGCTTAATCCATATGCATTATTCTTATTCTTAATTGTTTGATTTAAATATAGTTAAAACATTGTATGGAGTTAAATTTGGTGAACAAGCTGACTTTGATTTTGATTATTACTATTACATTTTTTTCTATTCTCATTTCATGGCAAAAGGATTAACTAAATCATATCTATATTTATTCTATAATAATTTTCTCACTACTAACATTTAGAGAGGGTACCACTAACATTGTGATGGAATGTAAATAAATTAAAATGGAATTAAATAAATTATTTAACAAATACCTTCTACTCATGTCAAATTATTGATTTATGAGAGAACAAATATTTTGTTTTACTAATAAAATAGTCTGCAATAATGTGTCACATAGCTTTCCTCCGGGCAAATTGTCACATATGCATTAAAATTGTGTGATTTCACTGGGGATTAAATTTTTGGTTGTTGAAGCCTGTTTTAATTCTGAGTGGGGTCACATTTTATTTGATTCAATATTAAATTTGCCCAGACAGTTTAAATTGATTTGGGATCAATATTTCTTTTATTTAAAAAGATAGTAGGAAATTAAATAAAAAAATAAAAATCATTGTTATATCTGTCATAATGATAGACTACAAAACAGTAGACTTAAAAAATAGGTATTATAAATCAAATAAAATAGTTGTTAATTAAATAAAAAATAAATAAAACAAATTACCTTTTTAAACTCAATCCTTCAAATGATAAACTTGAAAATAATAGATTATAAAAAGGTGTTGAGTTGGAATTCTAGAGAGGTGAGGCAGATTAACACTAATGATCTCATCAAGTAAATGGGTAAAGTGGCTGAATCCTCCAGCCCTTCTTCCTCTCTGTACATTGTCCTGTAGTCATCTAATGATAGGTTGATCGGGACGTAAAATAAACGCACAAAAATGTTGGAGGTATTAAATTTTTTTTAAAAAAATAAATAAGTGTAGTACTTGGGGCCCGCAGTAAGCATCTAAGGATCTGGAACCCTCAGAGCTCTATTGTATTGCGGGCTAAGTAAACCTTACAAAATCACAAGGTACATCCTCTATAAACATGGGCGCACATTGAGATGCAGGTGAAGCAGACTAGGGAAATATGGTTTTTCCAACCACAGATATATGTATATGAAACCGCACGAATTGAGGTGCAGAGCAGGGTGGGGCAGTACTTCACCACACTTGGCTTAGCCAACGCTAGTGGATCTGATGTCTCAATTAGTATTGTATCATATATTATATCTGAGGTTGAAAAAAACGGTGCTACCCTGCCCTGTATTGCCTGCGTCTCAATATGTGTCTGGCCTAAACCTTGGTTTTTAAATGGCACAATTTCAAACTTGTAAAATCCTTTATTTTGTACGGTTTGCTTAGGCTATAATACACAAGTGTTTTCTGAGTAAGCCAGCTCCTAAGTTTGCTTACTGTGATTTTCTTTTATTTAAAAAATAGTTGAATCGAATGAAATGTTGTAAAACAAAAAAAAACAGGAATTACTGTTTAAGGAATATACAAACAGCATTTTGGTACTTTATATTTTCCCCTTTATTCACTTTATTTAACTTTTTTAAAAAATTTCATTTATTAATTTTAATTTCTAATGAATGCATTTGACTCTAGCATGTATATATAAACGGTGGTTGTGTGTTTTTCTGATTCTTTTTGTTTTCACGCTTAATTCTTTGACGTATTGTCTCTGATGGGTTGCATTTGGTTGGACTGACAGGGTGATGGTCTCTACTATGGAGTAACATCAGAGGCAGGTGAGGGCAACCCCCATCAGTTAGCGGATTTGCGTAGACAGGTACCTGAGGCATATCCCCTCTCCACACACAACACATATATCACTATCTAACATATATATACATATTTATATATATTTATTTACAAACACGGTTACTCATTAGACCCTTCCAAACTAGATGTAGACTCATTATTTGTTTTCCATTTTCTCTCTTTTCATTCTTTTCACCATTTATTTTTCATCGTTATTTTAATTTTTCTTTTAAACATGAACACCACATCATTCTTTTTAAAATCTAATTATTTCGTTTTCTCGCCACTCATATGTAAAAAATCATTCTTATAATTTCTTCATTTGATGGTAACACAGTGAGACCAAATTTGGCCAAAGTTAAAATCATAAAATTAAAATCAAAATACCTATATAATCAACTAAGGCCCCCCCCCCCCCCCTAAATAAATCACTAAGTGTAAACTCAAATTAAAAAAAAAATTAAATGTTAAATAGCTTAGATACAAGGGAAGCGAGGGGGGGGGGGGGAGCTTATATACACTAGAACAAACTTGGTTATCTATCTGATCATTTTAACAACAATGTATTAGAGAATAAAGTTGAAGCTATGAGGTCTCAACTGTGTCATCATCAATATATTAGTACGGGTAAAATAGGGGATTGAAAAAAGACAACATTTTTCCATTTTTTGAACTTGGTTGAGGCTATATTAGTAGTCAAATTTAGTGTCTTAGGTCTCCAAAATTTTAGAGGGTGGAGCAATGCTTTTTAGGGAAGGGGAGGGGATTATTTATAACATATTAAATGAAATTAGTAATTAAGGTGTCTTTTTATACGTGTTTTATTAAGCTGAATCAAATGACATGTTTCTGGTTGATTAAAAATCATTCCTTATCAAGATATGATAGGCTTTATTGGGGGAAAAATATGTGTTTTTAGAATATTTTACCCGTACTATGCATATACTTTTTAAATTGATTTTACTCATTCATTTTTTTTCTTCCATCATGAATGATAAAGAAGCATCATTATTTTCCATGATTAAAAAAAGAATGAAATATCATTCTTTTCTAATCTGGTGATTTCATTTTCTTACCTCTTTTCCATTTAATTTAAAGCGTATGTCCTTTAATTTTTGCTCTTTTTAAATTGTATTGACAGAGATGGATCGTAATTTTAACTAAACTCATTTTAACATTTTACTCTCATTGTTTACCGAATTAAAACTCAATCAGTTTAATACTATTAAAAACTCTCACGGAGAAATGTTGGACCTCATACTAACAAATTGTTATATGAATCGTGTTCAACATTATCCACAGCCTTTTGTTCCTGAAGACTCATATCACCCTTGTCTTAGTGCATCCCTTAAACTTTCCTTGTCTAAAGTCCGCAATCAACCTCCCTCACGTCTTATTTACAACTTTGCAAAAGGAGACTACTTATCTATATATCACCATCTAAAAAATTTCGATTGGTCACCTGTTTACAATGAACCTGATGTCAATGTATCTGTTAATTTACTATCTCAAACTGTAAATAGCGCCATTACTTCTTTCATACCAACCTACCGTTCTTTTAATAAAAAATTTCCACCGTGGTTTTCCAGTAATACTATATTTTTAATTAAGAAAAAGAATTTTTATTTTAACCGTTATAATAAGTCTGGTAAACAGCTTTATAAAAACCTTCAATGTATTTATAGGAAACTAGCTCATCAAAGTATTTTAAAAGATAATCTCTATCATAATGAAAAACTTAATTCCTCTCTTAAAAGTGATCCGCAATATTTTTGGAAACATTTAAATTCACTTCGTGATTCTGATCAAAGCTCTTTTTTTATCAAGGACGATGTAAAGCTTACTGAACCTTCAGCGCAAGCTCAAGCTTTCGCTGATCATTTCAGCTCTGTTTTTATCCCATCTTCTGCCTACCCTATTCCCACTCCTCCCCCTCCTGCTGGTGAGGGAGAAGCTCCTGCTAGTAACGTTCACATTAACGTTCCTATCGTTTCCTGTGATTTAGTCCTTGAAGCCATTAGTTATTTAAAACCTACCAAAACCTCTGGTCCTGATAACATTCCTTCCTTCCTAATAAAAGGTCTATCTGGTATTCTCGCACCTATTTTATGTGACATCTTCAACAAAAGCCTTGATTCTTCTGTTTTTCCTACAGCTTGGAATTTCGCAGTCGTCGTTCCTATTTTTAAAAATGGGGATAAAACATCCATCGCTAATTACCGCCCGATTTCTTTATGTAATAATTTTTGTAAAGTGTTTGAACGAGTTATTCACCTTTCTTTAGCTCCTGCTCTCGATCCTTGGATCCATCGCAGTCAACATGGCTTTCGTCCCGCTTGCTCAACTACTACCAACCTAGTTTCTTTCTTTTCTAGAGTTGGTCCAATGGTAGCTAATGGCAATAAAGTCGATGCAATTTACTTCGATTTTAAGAAAGCCTTCGATAGAGTAGACCATGGTCTGTTGCTATCTAAACTTTCCTTGTATAATCTCCACCCTTCCTTGATATCCTGGTTTTATAGTTATCTTCGAGATCGCTCTTGCACTGTCAGAATTGGATCCAGCGTTTCCAATCCGTATTTTCCTACTTCTGGCGTCCACCAAGGCTCTGTCCTCGGGCCTTTGATCTTTAATCTCTTCATCAATGATCTCCCGTCTAACCTGTCTTGTGATGATCTATTTTATGCCGACGATTATAAAATCTGGAGAGTCGTAAAGAAAGATGACGCTGCTGCCTCAGAGGCTCTTCAGAGAGATATAAATTCTGTTTATAACTGGGCAAGAATCAATAACATGGAGTTAAATCCTGATAAGTCATATCATGTTTCCTTTACCCGCTCTCCTTCAACTGATCCTTCCTTCTCCTACTCTATAAATGGCACTCCTCTGTCCACTGTTTCCTCTATTCGTGATCTAGGTGTGTTAGTCGACAGCAAGCTTCGTTTCGATTCTCATGTCTCTAATGTTATTGCCAAAGCCAATCGTGCACTTGGTCTCATCTTGTCTATCTCACGTGGTCTGTCTTTAGATTGTCTTCTGTGTCTTTACAAAGCTCTGGTTCGCCCTTGTTTAGAGTATGCTGTTCCTGTCTGGAATGTCCTGAATCTTGGAAGAGCAGCTGAACTGGAACGTATACAAAGGAGATTCATTAGAGCTATATACTGCAGATATTTGTATCGCAGAATTTTTTATAAGTATGAATCTCTGTGTATAAGATTTGGGCTAGAGTCTCTTACGGAAAGACGTAATGCTTTCCAGGCTCTGTTTCTGGCAAAGACCCTCGCCGGCACTTATAGATGCGAGGAGATAAGTCAAGTTGTCGTTCTTCCTGCTGGTAGACGTGCTGGCCGTACCTTATATATCCGTGACCTCACTCCTTTAAATCCTCTCGTCCGCTGTGTCGCATCCCTTAATCCTCTCCTCAGTCACATTGACCAAGTCCCTGAAATTTTTTCCCTTCGCTCCGTTTTTTCCTTTAGTCAAAATTAATTTATTTTTTTTTTTTTCATTTATAGTCCATGCTTTGTTTATTATTCTAGTCACTCTTTAATTACTATTGTTAATGCTATTGTTATTAGTTATACTTGTTATTTATTTATTACCATTGCAAATTTGTCTATTTTTTATTTTTTTATATAATCATGTTAACTTTTTTCACATGTAATTTTTACATATGTAGTTTACTGAGTGCCTCTCTTGTGGTGTGTTTACACTGTAGAGGACTCACTAAAATATATCATAAATAAATAAATAAATAAATAAATAAATAAAATATATTAAATTTGCTTTCACTAATGATATAGTTTTTTTTAGTGAAGACTTAGTGTCTTGAAGGATGTAACCTTATTTTTTGTTTTCACTCCTGGAAGCATCTTCATTTTTTAAAATCACTTTTATCTAATTTTCTTTATTTATTTTTATTCTCCTGTAATTTCATATTCATCCATATGTTAATTTATTTATTAATTTGGATTTTAAAGATAAATGCATAAATAAATGATGTTAATGGAGATACTGCTTCTGTTCTTAAGTGGACCACACACTATCCTCAAACAAGTATTTTCAAATAGGGACTGAATTAATGTTATTAAATTATAAAAAATATTCATAGCTGTTAACTTACCATCTTATGTGTTCATTTATTAATTATTTTCCACTGATTTTTTTCTACCACTGATTGTGTTTTATCAATGTTGTGCAGGTACACTTAAAACTAGGAACTTCTTATGCATCTTTGACTTGAATCGTTGGTTTCAATCTTATGACATAGATAATTGGAAACAGAGATTTTATTGGAACATAGTCATAATAAATAAATAAAAAAATTTGAAACTTACTTATGGTGGATAAAAGTCAAAGATTTTGTTGAAACTTACGCATGGGGAAAAATTAAACTCAACATGATCACTTCACTTGTGTTGTCAGGAAACCACAAAAAAAACAATAAATAAAACAGGGGTGCCCACACAGGGTGCCACAGTATGACGCAGACTGCGTCGTTAAAATTCTTGGGGGGGGGGGTAAATACTACTTTTTCCCACTTTTGGGGGGGGATGGATGTGATAATAACTATTTTTCTTAGTTATCTAAATTTTTTAAAAGGTTTTTAATGAAACTCACCAGCTACAAAACAATTTCATTATNAATTATATTTTTATGATGGATGTGATAATAACTATTTTTCTTAGTATCTAAATTTTTTAAAAGGTTTTTAATGAAACTCACCAATCAAAACAACTCCATTATTATTATTATTATTTTTTTTTGCCCATCTTAGTTAAACTTCAAAATTCATCCCCACCAAACATCTATTCTTGTAAAGACAAAGTTGTCCTCAGAAATCCTTAAAGCTCACCTTTTTGCACTTAAATTTTCAAAAATTCTATGGGGGAGGACCCCTGGACCCCCCACCATGACTTGTCCAAAGGGGACCAGATGCTAACTTGCTCAGGAGCCCGGGAATCCTCTCAATGGCCCTGCTTGCTGTTTGGCTGATTGAGTAATGAGCTGAGTTAAAATAAATCAAAGACAGGGTCTATATATTAGGAGACACATGGCTTTCTGCTTAATGGTAATGTCTGCAGGAAAAGATGTATTAGATTCAATTTTCACAAACGAAAACATATTGATACATTTGCTTTACCAACATAACGAAGAAAAAATTACTTGAATATCAGTTTCCTAAAATTTTTGTAGGCAGGTGTAGTTTTAGTTAAATTTGTATGTAATACAAGTTTTAGTATTCATATTGATATTTTACCAACATAACGTTAACCGAAGAAGATGTGTATGTATTAACATATATCTAAAAAATTGGGGGGGGAGGCACCCCTGAATAAAAGCATTTGGAATAAGTACCTAAAAATCTTTTAATAAAGTTGTACTTTTAATAATGTCATAAATAACACAAATAATATTGCATTAGAACAGAAGCAGTGTTTCTACAAACTTCTTGACAATCCCTTGTTCACGTATATTATTACAGTAGAATCCCGATATATCCTATCTTCAAGGGGTCGAAGAAAAATACAATATATCGAGAAGTTTACTAAATCGGGATTATGAAATACGAGTATTGATGGTAAAAAAAGAAAAATTAATGTAATAATTAAGACTTTTATTTATTTTACACATAAAAATACACTGTGTATGATCATAAAAAAAATTAAATATGTACTTGGTTTAAAAAAATTATATTAGTTTTTAATTAAACTATTTGTTCGGGTGTATACATAGCATTTTATCCGAGTAGAACAGGAGGTAAACAATCAAATCTTGGAAAAGGGTCCCCTCCTTTCATATACGTTTAACCGCGATTTTTCACAGAATTATAAGTTATTCCTTACAGAATTATATCTAGAATCCAGGCTGTCCAGGAATTACATTTGGTTTGGACACAATCACACTCTCCCCCCGAGTCTTTGTTTAATGCTGATCAAACGACACGCGAGAGTTCTAATTTTTTCCCCGAAGAATGTTCCTTCCAATAGATTCCTTTGCAATTCAGAATTAATAAAAAAAATACTTAATGAATACTTCCTCTAGTTGTAGTGAAGTGTTGTTATTTTTTTCTGAGTAGAGTAAAACAACAGATAGCCAGTAAATAAGCAAAATCTTGGAAATTTCCCCCTCCATTCATACGTTTTATCGGGATTATTCTCCAAATTATACGAGTTATAAGACGTTTATGTTCACCTCGAAAGGGGAAAAAATACGTTATACTGAGGGGACCGAAATACATTGGTTTTATACCAATTATCGGGATTTTTTCAAGGGACTGGCAATAATATACAATTTATCGGGATATATGATATAACGGGATATAAATTACCGGGATTCTACTGTATTATAGTTTAAAAATTTATCAAACTATAATATTTTATTTAGGTTTTAAATCGAAACTAATTTATACTATTTTACCTTTTTTACATTCATTAGTTACTTTTTAAAATTTAATGTTCACAGGAAAAAACATTGAATATTTCCAATAAAGGTAAAATAATACTTATTATATATAAAAAAAAAAAAAAAAAAAAATGAAAACGCATATATTTTTCCTGTTTTTTAGGGGGCAACAGATTTATTTGATCTTTTAGACAATCTAAACTTTTAGTTTAAATTTTCAAACTGAAAAAAAAGTAAACTATATTTTTACTCTAAATGTTTTATTGAAAGTAATTCTATCTTTAAAATTCACTTATAAGGTAACTTTTTTAATCTTAAGGCAAGATCTTATTGATACTCTCTTTTATTATAGAAGATTTTTAAGTTGTTATAATGATTACATACCTAGTTCTGCCATAAAAATTGTACAAGAAATCAAATCAATGATGACACAGTGAAAACTTGTACAAAGAAAACTCAAGTGTTCAGGGCACAAAACACATTTTCTTTACTTTCTTCGAATGCATATACATATTTATTTTTTTAACTTTTTAATTAAACATTATTTCTTTGATGCTCTAACGTTTATATATTGTTAATTTAAAAAATAAAATAATAAAACAGGAAAGCTAAAGGATTTTAAAATCCTGAGAATTTGGCACAAACTATACTTTGTGGGTTAACCGTCTACAAGAGGCAAGGGCCTGGGGATACAGAATAAGCTCATTGTCTCACCATCTTTATTATGCGGTAAAGACACCACAAAATGTTTCTATTAGGTGTTAAAATGGAACTTGAGAATAGGGAGGATCTAGTCAAAAATAAAAAAATAAAAGTTTTAAATTTATTGACGTTTCAGAAAAATTTGTATTCTTTCTTCTAGGAGTAACACAAGAATAGGGAATAGTGTTCCACGCGATCCTCAAATTATATTTTTATTAGGGATCTATTTAACCATACACCCTCCTGATACATCATGTATCTCTGCTTTGGTAATTTTTCTTTTTTATGTATTTATTTTAGTAGTTTCATTTAGTTTACCATTATTCATGTAGTTTAGTTAAGACCTTTGACATTTTCTTCTTAAAGTATTTATTTGTTTGCACACTTTTACAATTTATTTATTATATTTTGTGTGTTATTCATTTTTAATTTGTAATCTTTATTATTCAAATTTATTTTACTTTTGTTGGTGAATGTGAGCCTTTATATAGATTTTTTGAGATCTACCTATTTTATTTAAAAGATATATGTTCTTTATTTATTTGCTAATTTAAACAATTTTTTTTTTTTGTCCAGTTATTTTACTAATTGTAAAAGGTTTTAATCTAAGCTTAAGGCTAGGAACACACGTATCAGATGGATTGGCCCGATATCGTGTCAGTGTCGGGTCCGCACCCTCCCACACGTGGACGATTTCATTCCGATCCGATCAAATTCAGTCAGTGTAATTTCTGCGATTGGCCTAGTTATATCTTAACGTATTTATATAAAATTATATTATAAACCTATATTTATAATGAATTGTAAAAAATTATGATAATTTGGCTTCTGTACCGACAGAATCACTGCCATCGCAAGAACAACAGGCGTATATATTGGGTCTATCCAATCATTCTGAGTTTTGTTCCACAGGATGGGGCGAGATTCTATCGCAGTTATTAATAATTCACTGTCTATTTCATCTTCTGTCATTGCTAATATTGCATATAAATTAAATTAGATGAAATTATATGTAAAGAAAATAAATAAAACAATAATAATATATCAATTTAATTGTTACCGCAAGACTGTCGGCCAGACTCTTGTGGCACCTTCCATACAATTCCATCCCCCACCACAAACTATCCGATACACGATATCGGATAGTCGTTGTGGGAATAGCCGACAGCCACCCGACACTAGGTTAGTCCACCCGGCACGTGTGAACAGTTCCATACAAACCAATGCAACACCACACCTTCCATCCGACACTGGCCCGATATCGGGCCAATCCATCCGATACGTGTGTTCCTAGCATAAAGACGGTAAAAATTTGTGATAATTTTGAAGAAAAATTCCTTTATAACTCTTATTTCAAAAATCTTGGGCAGAACTCTATTTCAGACATAAGGGAAAATTGTTGGTCTCAGTCTGTAGTTCCACATTTTACTAACCACCATTATCTTAAAAACTTACTTTTCCAGTTTTAATGAAATTTTGGTCACAATTAGCCTTTTGTTGGTCCCATATTACTTTTAATCCCCTATTTTATCCCTGGTATTAATGAGATATTATTCCTTTGTCTGTCTGTAACTTGAAATCATGTAGATATTGTTAATTGTGTCTGTCATAATAAACAGCTTGGGTTTCCGGTGAAATCCGCATCTCGAAAGGGTTGAAATCCGACGTTTTTGCTTCCACTACTGAAAGCATCTTCAGGGGTGTGGTGCATCGTGGTGTTAACTCAAATCAATCACAGGATGTACTGACGACTGGAGAGAAGAACAGCGTATTTATACTGGTTTCCTAGACCGTAGATTGTACCTGGGTGTTCCAGTACTCAGGGTTATCATTTGTTGGGATGATACAATCACGCAGGTGCTGGCGGTCTAAGCAGGTAATCTACTAAGGTAATCTACGGTCTAGGAAACCAGAATAAATACGCTGTTCTTCTCTCCAGTCGTCAGTACATCCAGTGATTGCTTTGAGTCAACACCACGATGCACCACACCCTTGAAGATGCTTCAGTAGAAGCGAAACGTTGGATTTCAACCCTTTCGCGATGCGGATTTCATCAGAAACCCAAGCTGTTTATGACGATTCTACCCGCGGAAGGCTACGGACCAAGATAATTGTGTCTGTGTATAATATGTCTAACTTAGTTATTACAAATAAAATTATTCTTTAGCCTTAGCTCAAAGAGATTGGACCGAGTGCGGTCTAGTTGCTAGGCTTGGCCTCATACTACTACTACTACAACTAGCCTATGGGTTTAATTTTTCTGAAAATGTATGCCACATTTCATCGAAATCTTCCAATTGTCATTATGCATCTACACATACTTAGATGATAGACGACAAACAGGTCTCATTAGACCTCAAAACGTGTAAATCCATCAGAATATCAACTTGTATTTTTGTACCATCACAATAATTTCTCTTTGTCTATACCATATATATGAGAAAGTAAAAACATTATTGATTTTCATTTAATTATTATGTATTAGCAGTGGCGTAACTAGGTAAGAAGCGCCCTGGAGCAGTATCACCTTGGCGCCCCCCCCCCATTTAAAATCGGAGCAAGTCTCAAACGTAATACCAAATAAACTCTAATAAATGCCACAAATATTAATTGTAAAAAATAAATAATTTTAAAGTATATGTGGTGAATCTGCCGAAACACTTACGTACTAACGTTAT
>KZ651117.1:938190-958485 GCA_001010745.2 Gerris buenoi
TATATAAATACTGTATAAACAGGCGAGCACAGTGAGCCTTGCATTAATTGTATTACATATTGATTACGTACTAATACTGTTTTTATACAGCTATTTGTAGTAAATATTTTCTACATATGCTGAATCAACAGGCGAGCTAGCGAGCCTGCGAGAATATTATTAAATAAAGATAATAGACAAAATAATTTTACACCATAATGCTTGGTGTTCAATGAAATATTATCCTTTTATCATTTTTGAGAATATATTACGGCTGATATAAAAGCACATTTCAACGCGAGTTCTTTATGCACCGCATCACTAGTAGCATAGTATTTGGGAATTGTGAGGATAAACCCTCAAAAGTAATATTTTGTAATGTTATTTGTGCATGTTTCAAAAAAGAAGCTGTTCCTCATCCATATTTATAGGAATTTTTGTTCAGTATCAAATATCCCTTCAGAGCCCGAAGTGTTGAGGTTGCGTTCGGGAAACCTTTTTTGCATTTGTACAAGAATTGGTTGTGACCCTAAGTGAAAAACTTCACGTCTGGTAGCATTGAATCTACCATAATTCAAAAACTAGTCCGTTGATGTTAAATTTTATTTATATCATTTGAAAGCTTAAGAAAAGCAGAAGTTTTCCCTGAAATCGCCACTCTTCTAACATCCCTTGTTTAAAAGAAGGAAGCTCAGGAATTTCGTCGGCAAACTTTAAAAAAAAATCAAATTTTCAAATGTAACAGAACTTAAAAAATGCTTGCAGCTGATAATTTGGAAATAAATGAGTGATTCTAAAAAGTTGTTTTATACTCTTTAAAATGGGTCCTTGGGCCAATTTCTCTATCTCATTTAGTCTCATACTATATAGTATGACTTATAAGTTAAATGTTTTAACAAACAAAACGCAATATTGAGTTTATTAAACATATCATTTTATTGTTCTCATTTCATCTTTTCCCGAAGACCGAGAGAGAGGGGCAGGATTGAATTTTGTAAGATGCAGGGGCGCTTTTTCTAGGTTACGGAAAAAGTTACGGGGGGCGCCGTATTTTCTTAGTTCAGCCACTGTTCAGTTTTTTTCTCTCGGCGTGGCGCCCCCTCTAAGCCGGCACCTGGAGCAGATTGCTCCAACTGCTCCACGGTAGTTACGCCACTGTGTATTAGGACAAAAAGAAGTTTTGTTGTTAAATCCTTTAATATCTTATTTCTACTTTAATACATTACTATTAGAAAATACCCAATCAAAAAGATGAATAAGATAATTCTAGATTTTAAATATCTACTCCATTTTAAGATATTGGAAGAATCAGGGTTGAGTATCTCCCATCCAATTTCTTAGAGAGAGAGTTTCAAGGTATTTACTTTCATTTAAAGTGAATCTTTTGTAAATATTTTCTTGTATGTTTCATTATTTTTGTTTCTTCTTTTTATTAAATCTCTAATGCTTAAATATTAATAAAAAAAAAAAAAAACTGTGATGCTTTTATGTGCGTAATCATATTTTTAAGGTACCACAGGTAAATTATCATTAAATCTCCTTCGCCTACTTACCGGATAAATTATTAAAAAGAAGGTTTGTTAAAACAGGGTTTGCACCTTGGTGTATGTGAGGTCTTCTATGAGGTCTACTATCTTTAAAATACCCTGAGAGGGGGAAGGGAACAAAAAACCTTTAAAGATGGACTAAGAATAATTTTATGTTCCACTTGAACTTTATCATACCCATATTCTATTTCAGTTTAATTTTCTGTTAATTTGAGTTTATCCATTCTAGTTAAAATTATAATAAGTCGAAACTCACTATTTAATTAATACAATTGACAATACAAATGGCATTGTTTGTCACAATATACTACATATCACCCCACCTGATGTTCCAGGTTGCTGGCTTCAATCCAGTGGCGGCTCGTGCTTAGGTTCACTGGTTCAGTGAACCCCCAAGCAAATATTTAATAACACAATATTTTAAGAAATATAAATATGTATTTAGTTCTTGGTTTCATAAATCTAATAAAATAGGGTGAAAATGCTGGAGGGAGATACAAGTTACAATGCGCGGCTCTAGAAGCATCGATAACAGCGCCCAGTTCAAATGAGTGATTATGTGGAACTGAACCAATGTATGAACCCCCTAAGCCTAGCCTGGCGGTAAAGGACGCGGGAGGGGGCAGGCCGGTATTAACATCGCTTGGAACTGCAAACTCGGTGCAGTTCAACTTCCGACGCCACCCGAAGGAATCCGAACTTAGCCGAGTGTGGCGAGACCTTGGGCCCTTGGACACTGTTTCACGTCACACCTCTACCTCACCACAACACATACAGTACAGTAGGCTGAGCAGTGACACCGCTGATTTATTCTTTTTATTCTTACACGAGTTTTGTTTTAAATCCCCCCTAAGAATAAAAATATGTACATACTTACTTACTGTACATAATTTTTGTAAATATTTATTATTGTTTGTTCAAATGTAATTAAAAGTCCAATTTTCACAGAAAGGCAGTTGTTTCAATTCATATATTACAAAAAAGAACTATACTTTTTCTACCTATGAAAAAAGTTAAGTTAAAAAAAAAAAACGGGTCTGAGACAACTCAGACAAACTTTCTCATATATGTACATTTAATTACTATTGGAAATATCATATAAAATTATCATAAAAATAATTTCTCCCGGGCGGGGAATCGAACCCGGGCTCTCTCCGTCCGCGTTTTAAGCTATTTTCTCCGGAACTAGATTTTTCCCGGGAAAACGGCTTATATCATTAGATTCGTATTTAAATGGACTACATTTGAGAATTTTTTAATAAAAATCGTCGGAGCCGTTTTCGAGCAATAATTTTATTTCACGTTTTTTCAGAGTTTTTGGTGGGTAGCGCCTTTAAATTTGGAACTAAAATTCATTTCTCGATTTCGCCTCGGGGTATGATGATGCCCCGGAACCCTCCCCCCCCCTCCCCCCTAGGTGAACCCCCAAGTTAATGTTTCACCAGCCGCCACTGCTTCAATCGTCAACTCCTCCTTCCCTCCTTCGTAGTTAGTCAGTGTGTCTTCTTCTAACAACTCCTCCTACTATAACTTACTATAACTTACTATGACAGCTCCCTTTTTCTTTCCTTCACTACTTCAGCTGACCAGCCTGGTTTTAAGTCATTCTTCACCCTAAGATCCTCATTATTTCTAAACTCCCTTGGTTTTGACGTTTCATTATGGTGTTCTTTTTGACACCATGCTGATCAGGCTTAACTCAATCTAGGAGTGGAGGCAACTGACGACCAAAAAAAAAAAAATGCTTGCAGCTTATATACCTTCTCTTGAATGATCTAATAAATCGTCATCTATAAGTAACCATTCCCCTTTAAATTCGTTCCATGTACCCTTGAAATGTTGCTGGGGCGTTAAAAATCCCAAAAGGCAAAGGAAATCCAGGCAAATTGGGGTTTAATGCAAAAATATCACTACTATGTGATCACTAAACAACAAAAAATATAGAAATGTTTGAGTGTTTTCAAAGATAAATTCTTTGTTGATTTTGAAATGTAAAATTGATTCATCTCAAAAGCAAACCAGTTATTCCTCGAGAATAAGGGAATGCTATCATAGTTATTATTTCTTCAAGTTAAAAACATGAAGTTTTTGTATTTTTCCTGTGGTCCCTTAAAGATACTTCTATTATTAATTATTAATTTATTATTCTTACTACGATAATTTTATTTGTCTGATTCATTTAAATTAATGTTAGCATTATGTTCTAATTTATAATGTGTATATATATTTGTTATAAGTGTTTTGCTGTTTTCTTTTTAAACATTTAACAATAATTAACAAAAGTATTATTTTTACATAAATATAGGGAAATAGTCAACTCACTTAATATAAAAGCTTTATGAAAGTATAATATATATAGAAGCATATAAATTTCAACAAATTCTTTATTTAATAAGTAAGTTTAATTCTTTAAATAGGTTATACTCAACAAAGAGTTTAGATGTTGAAAAAATCCTTTTAACTGTTCGAAATGCCTGACACAAGAATATTCCTCATTTCCTTGAAATGTGGCTTATTTTATCAATACTTTTGGCACCATTGATGAGCTAATGTGCCTATAAGAAGATTTTAATAAAAATTACTCGATACTTTGATACTACTTGATAAATAGATACAGATCTCAGTGGCTAGTTTAGGAGAGCAGTTTGTTCTTCTACCAATAGATTTAAGTAGTATTGGATGTGGTCACCCACTTGAATTTTCACCACAGAACTGCGTTCAATTCCCAGATCAGCCCCTCCGCTCTGTATATACCCTGCATTGCAATAAAACTGTTATAATTTGACAGTAGCCAATGTTTCAGAAGGGTTACATGTTATACAAATTTATAAAACACATAAAAAAAACTTAGTCAGTTTTTTGTTCCTCCTGTAAACCTGACATTTTGAAGATACAAGGGATTACTTCTTAGCCATCTATATACTAAGTTGTATAAGCCCTTTGGTAGGTCTAGGCTCTTCATGTACTGTTGTACTACAGAGTTGGTTAAATAGGTACAAATATAATAAAAGTTACTACTACACCAATAGATCCAAATACTGGATAAAAGTTACCACACTAAAGAATCCAAGAATGACATTTATTGTAGGCCGCTTTATAAATGTTTAAGTTCTCCATCTACTTCTCTATCTCTACAGCACTGACAGTGGACTGCTTGCAATTCAGTATCTAATACAGCTGTTAAAAAAGACAGTTTATATCAAGTTTTTAATTAAATTTATTTGTTTGTGTGGTACAAATCTTTAATTAATTTTTAACCCTCTTTCTGAATACCTATAAAGCTGAAACTTTAACTAAGTATTGCAAGCTAATCAAAAATCCACTTATTTTTTATAATTTATTAATTTTGATGTAAAAAATCAAATACCGGTATGTTTAACATTTTATCCAATATATATACACAGATTGTTTATTATAAAAAATTAAACAATATAAATTATAATAATAATACAAATGTACATATTATTTAAAATTTTGTTTGTTTAAAAATAATATAAGCTTATCATATTTTCCTTCTTTTATTATTTAACATGGATTGTTGTAAAGAAAAGAACTGCTTGACTTTTTAAACTTTTATCTGTTGCTTGAACCATCATATATTTCTCGCTTCATATTATAAACAAATTTAATATATTTGAGACTCATTTAATACACGCACTCACACATTTACTTATTAAATTTCATGGAGACATTCATCTACTTTTATAAAAAAAAAAAATAAAATAAAAAATAACATTAAATAATAAAACAATTTTTTTAAATTATATTTTGTGAATAATTTAGGGGAAAAGAAAAACTATCACTGACATTCTATTATAATGGCAAATCACAACTTTAAAATTTAGATTATTCCTCCAACTTATTTGATAATTGTTAAGAAGTGAAATCAATATTACCCTTGAGGTAAAAATGGTGAGAATCAGTAAAGTTCGGAATCGCTAACCAAACTGACATAAAAGTAACCTGTGTGTTTGGAAAGCCCAACCTAAATAACTGATCGCATTCGTAAACATTATGTTGTTTTAGTTGTCAACAAGAGCTTTTGCGACTACTTCTACCAAGTCCAGACCTTGATTAGTTCAGTTAGTTAACTTTAGCGTTACCTTTGTCCTGCATAATTTAAAAGCTGAAAACATTACTGTCCTATATATTGTTTTTTATTTGCTATTAGACAGAAACTTAAAAGGATAATAATAATAATTAATATAAAAATTCCATTTTTGAAAACTAGTCTTATGTACAATTTTTTTTTTTTTTTTTGTTTTTCTGTATTCTTCACCTTAGTTGTTTTTATGTGCAAAATTTAGGGAAGATTGAATTACGGGAAGTGGTTCAAAATTGGGGTAATAGGTGTGTGATGAAACTTAAAAAGCAAAGAAATATGACGCCATTTTGTTTTTTTATTATTATTATTTTGGTTTCTGTATTCTTCACCTTAGTTGTTTCTATGTGCAAAATTTGGAGAAGATTGAATGACGGGAAGTGGTTCAAAATTGGGGTAATAGGTGTGCGATGAAACTTACAAAGCAAAGTAATATAAGACCAGTAAAAAATTGGGGTAATAGGTGTGCGATGAAACTTACAAAGCAAAGTAATATAAGACCAGTAAAAATAATCAATTTTTGTAACTTATGCATTCAGCAAAGTGGTTCATTACAGCCTTTTATCAGACTTCTAGGGAACAAGAACTATTTAAAGCCTTCATGACATTTTTGAAGCCGCTAAGAAACTAACAGCAAAAAACTGTCGGTCGACCTGGTTAGTGATTCCGAAGGCACCTTAAGATTCAAATATAAGGACTTTTTTTTAAACCTTAAATAATTTAATCTTCTAGTCAATGAAGTTAAGAAGAATGGCTATAAATATGAGTGGGTAGATAGCTGAAGAGCTGTAAAAAAAAGAAGAAAAAAAAAAAAGTAGATTCATTCATAGTTATATACTTTTTTCAATTACTATAAAATTTTAAAATATTTTTATAATTTCAACATTATGTAAGCCTCATTTGGTGGGTAAAAATTAACAATTTAGAAGAGTATTATTTTGACTGGATTAGGAGAATTTCTTGTTAGACCAATCACATCAGTTAGTCCGATTTATCAAACCATTACAGACTAGAGACAAGTTGGTTCTCAATTAGATGAAATCAGGAAGATGTGAATTATATTTGTAAATGGCCTAACATACATGTCTTTCAACCTACCAGATATAGAAAATAAAGGCTAGATATTTATTATTATTATTTTATCAGGTAATGACGAAACTAGTAGCTAGCTTGAAACTAGCTTAGTACCCTAAAGTTTCTTTAGTGTATACCTCTTTATTTATTGTTAAGTTAGTTATTATCCTCTCAGTTGTTAATAAATTTTTCTATAAAGCCGAATTTTTAGTAAAGTGTCAAAATAATGCAACTCTAAATTGTAATTTGCATAAGAAGTAGTTTGTAAATTTGATTATTAATTTACTGCAAGTTAATATAAGGTGTTTTTTGTTGGTTGGTCAGGTTGTTCTGATGCAGCATCAGCTGGAGGAGAAGGACAGAGTTATAGTTCAACAGAAGGAACTGTTAGCCAGACTTACTGATGCCAAGCGGAGCCCTGTCGAGTCATTACCGACTCCCACAACCAAATCCAATGCGGCAACTCAAACGGACAAGGTAACAAAAGAACTAATTTAAAAGTTATTACTATTATTTTGAAAAATTTATTACTATTATGTGTTTGATAACTTGGGAGGATAAGTGGAGCACCTATCCTTGAGCTATAGTGTATAACAGCCTTTCTATGACGTTCCTCTAGCTGTTTTTTTTTTTTTTTGGGGGGGGGGGGGGGAATTATGTTTAGACATCCCAAAGTGGCAACACTGTTTTACTCTAAAATTGTATCTTATCTGAAAAGTCGTTCCCGACACTGTATCTTTTAACATTATACTCGTCTTTTTCATCAACAAGTGTGTTAAAACTTTTATCTACGATTGATGCGTAATATAAACATTTTAACTCTGTTTAGATTTGTAGAAAGTGATTCTTTACACACCTGTATTAATTGCGCATGCGTGTCTCATAGTTTTGAATAATTCCTCTTTTTTCCACTCTAGTGATGAAAAGAAGAAGAATTCCTCTTTTTTCCACTCTAGTAACGAAAAGAAGAAGAACAATTCTTCAACTTTATAAACGATTAGCGAGTTTGTTTACATTTAACATAACTAATTTGATGCTTATTAAATAAAAGTAACGGTTTGTATCGAGTTTTTTGTGAAAATCAATGAGTGATTTAAGTGATTATGAAGAATATGAGGAGAATAATTCGCCTTCCAAAATAATTAATTTGGCACAAAATACAACTAACGAATTGATGTTATCTTTATCAAAAGAGAAATACGAGCTTAAATTCAGGAAGTTTATTATTTTTTTCTGCATTTATTATTAAAATCTAAATCTAGCAATCGTAGATAAAGTACGGTACGCAACTTGTGCGAAAACTGCATTTTGCATTGCTCGTGTAGTTTTACTACCCTCGCTGTCGCTTGGGTGTAAACTCCACACTCGCATGCAAAATGCTACTTTCCACTCTCAACGCGTAATGTGCTATTATTCCTTCTGTCAGGTTTAATTCTGGATTATCTTGGCTTTGTCTAGATTCTTTGTTTATTTATGGTAACATTTTCATCAAAATTATAACATTATAATCAGAGTATTTTTTTAATCCACGTTTATAATTATGGTGTTGGTGCCTGTTGTAGATTCGACCCCTATCGTCGAGCCCCATACTATTCCACACGTCGAATGAAGACAGTCCACATAGCCTAGTCAGGTTTGTACTTTAATTCCCTTCCTCACTCTCTGTACTTAAAATTAATTTAATATCTGTAATACAGTAGAACTTCATTATAATGGACATCACTTTAAAGGACAGATAAAGAAGTTATTAACTGAAAAAATAATAAAACAAATCAACTATATCTTTCTAAAGATTAAAGCAGTGCATGCGTTACAGAATTCTTTTAATTAAACCTATTTATTACAATGTTTAAGGCTAACTAATTTATAGCTAACTACTGTTCTTTCAATGATATACTAAAGGCTTTTGCATTATTATTTGAAATAATTATTTTTTATAAATCAAACTTTCATTAAAACAGACATAGGAAACGAGCCGAGCATTGGTCTCTGCGCATGCCTAGTCAGAGATGCTCAGGCGCACTTTAGACTGAGCATGCACAGAGACTATTGCTCAGCTCATTTACTCTGTTCGGTTCGGCAGTCTGGACGAGGCTTAAGCCCCTAATATTCCATTAGTCTAATGCAGTTCTACTGTATGTGATTTGATTTACATATTTTATATTTCGTTGTTATTGTTTTTTAACGCTGCCCTTGTTGGATAATATTGTTTTAAGCAGTTTTCATCTTAGCAAGGTACGATATATAGATTTCATATTTGGCACTCTAACGTTATTAGCTATCGATTTGGCTTGTATTTTTCATATTTTACCAAGATTTAAAATACAAGATGATGATTTTTGAATTGATTTTTTTTTTTTAATTTGAATAAGTGTAAAATTATTTTAGTTTCTATTAATTTTTTTTTTTTATTATTTATTATTATATGTTATTAGTTTATACATTAACTTATTAAAACTCTTTTATTCATATTTCAAAAAATATCAAATTAAAGAGCAATATTGATTAATTTAATTTCAAAAAATAGTTTTTTTTGTTCTTAATAAATGTTTTTTTGTTTTTTTTTTAATTTAATTTTTTAAATATTCCATGACCAGAAAATAACTGAACAATCATATCTGCATTCGAAATTCTTCTTTTTATTAATCATATTATATTTATATCAAATATTGATTACTAACAATTCAATATTGATTGATAACAGTTGAATATAATTAAATGTTGATTAATACTAATTAGTAATTTGTTATTGTTAAATATTGATGTATACAGGTATTTAAAATATTAATTATTGTGGGGTAGACAATAAATAATGTAGCTTCACACTATACATTATATTTTCAGGAAAAGTATATTTTTATGGTTTAAAAAAAANACCCTGAAGGTGCTTCCAGTAGTGGAAGCATCTTCAGGGTTGTGGTGCATCGTGATGTTAACTCAAAGCAAACACAAGATGAACTGAACATGATTCGAGTTAACATCACTATGAACCACAACCCTGAAGGTGCTTCCAGTAGTGGAAGCATCTTCAGGGTTGTGGTGCATCGTGATGTTAACTCAAAGCAAACACAAGATGAACTGAACATGATTCGAGTTAACATCACTATGAACCACAACCCTGAAGGTGCTTCCAGTAGTGGAAGCATCTTCAGGGTTGTGGTGCATCGTGATGTTAACTCAAAGCAAACACAAGATGAACTGAACATGATTCGAGTTAACATCACTATGAACCACAACCCTGAAGGTGCTTCCAGTAGTGGAAGCATCTTCAGGGTTGTGGTGCATCGTGATGTTAACTCAAAGCAAACACAAGATGAACTGAACATGATTCGAGTTAACATCACTATGAACCACAACCCTGAAGGTGCTTCCAGTAGTGGAAGCATCTTCAGGGTTGTGGTGCATCGTGATGTTAACTCAAAGCAAACACAAGATGAACTGAACATGATTCGAGTTAACATCACTATGAACCACAACCCTGAAGGTGCTTCCAGTAGTGGAAGCATCTTCAGGGTTGTGGTGCATCGTGATGTTAACTCAAAGCAAACACAAGATGAACTGAACATGATTCGAGTTAACATCACTATGAACCACAACCCTGAAGGTGCTTCCAGTAGTGGAAGCATCTTCAGGGTTGTGGTGCATCGTGATGTTAACTCAAAGCAAACACAAGATGAACTGAACATGATTCGAGTTAACATCACTATGAACCACAACCCTGAAGGTGCTTCCAGTAGTGGAAGCATCTTCAGGGTTGTGGTGCATCGTGATGTTAACTCAAAGCAAACACAAGATGAACTGAACATGATTCGAGTTAACATCACTATGAACCACAACCCTGAAGGTGCTTCCAGTAGTGGAAGCATCTTCAGGGTTGTGGTGCATCGTGATGTTAACTCAAAGCAAACACAAGATGAACTGAACATGATTCGAGTTAACATCACTATGAACCACAACCCTGAAGGTGCTTCCAGTAGTGGAAGCATCTTCAGGGTTGTGGTGCATCGTGATGTTAACTCAAAGCAAACACAAGATGAACTGAACATGATTCGAGTTAACATCACTATGAACCACAACCCTGAAGGTGCTTCCAGTAGTGGAAGCATCTTCAGGGTTGTGGTGCATCGTGATGTTAACTCAAAGCAAACACAAGATGAACTGAACATGATTCGAGTTAACATCACTATGAACCACAACCCTGAAGGTGCTTCCAGTAGTGGAAGCATCTTCAGGGTTGTGGTGCATCGTGATGTTAACTCAAAGCAAACACAAGATGAACTGAACATGATTCGAGTTAACATCACTATGAACCACAACCCTGAAGGTGCTTCCAGTAGTGGAAGCATCTTCAGGGTTGTGGTGCATCGTGATGTTAACTCAAAGCAAACACAAGATGAACTGAACATGATTCGAGTTAACATCACTATGAACCACAACCCTGAAGGTGCTTCCAGTAGTGGAAGCATCTTCAGGGTTGTGGTGCATCGTGATGTTAACTCAAAGCAAACACAAGATGAACTGAACATGATTCGAGTTAACATCACTATGAACCACAACCCTGAAGGTGCTTCCAGTAGTGGAAGCATCTTCAGGGTTGTGGTGCATCGTGATGTTAACTCAAAGCAAACACAAGATGAACTGAACATGATTCGAGTTAACATCACTATGAACCACAACCCTGAAGGTGCTTCCAGTAGTGGAAGCGAAACATCGGACTTCAAATCCTTGGTGACGTGAATTTCACCAGAAACCCAACCAGTTTATAATGAGTCTACCTGTGGAAATCTATGCACCAAGTTAATCTATCATTTTTTTTTTACTTGAATATAACATGTAAATAACAATCAGATGATCGTTTCTGTCTCTTGACTATTTTCAATGATAAATTTACTAAGACAGAGTACATGCCACAATTTCTAATAAGTACAATTACCCCCACCCACGCTATCTTTTGTATAGCGTGTTAGAGCTTGTAGAAAAATTATTTTTCTCTATAATTTGATCAAAATAAAATTGAACTGTCTTTTACTCCATCCATGTAAAATAGTCAAAACAAATACATTAGTAATCACTGAAACTACTTAAGTAAAAGACTGAAACTAACGTCTAATTGTCATTTTTGTGTAATTGTGGTCAGACAACTATAGATTATTTTAAATTAAACCACCAGTGTTTTTTTATTTAATGTGTACTAATTATTATTTTTTGGTTACCTCAAAATATCCGTCTATACTCTATACAACCAATATTTTAAGATACATTTAAAAACTCAAATTTTTCCACATGATTTCTTCTTTGGCACTAAATTTTAAGTCTGTTTGTCCCATCAGTTGAGACTCTTTCCACCTAAATATTTTTCGTAAAAGACAATTTTGTGAAAGCATCCTTTCCATACTGGTTTGGTACATCGCAGTATAATCTGTTTGGCTTCCTGAAAACATAGCACTTCAAGAATGAAGATTAATCTCTGATGGAATAATGAAGACAGCATTGAGTGAATACAAAAGCCTGTTGGCAGATAAATAAAGTTAATTACTAAACAAGAGCATGTAGAAAAATGATGATTTTTTTTTTCTTTTTAAATTTGATTGAAATACATTTGATAGCCAGAGTGCTCAAATTTTGACTCTGATACAATAGTTCATACATGATATTTGGATAATCAAAGCTACCATATATTGATTACGACTTTTAATTTGGACAATTTACTCTAGTGATAATCTATTAACATTTTTAATTGTGATAAATTTATTTATTTTTATAATTTATATATATATACAGTATGTCCCAGGATCGACTTGACGATACGTGAAGTGACCAAAAAATTTCATTTTTCGACAAAAAGTCATTCTTGATCAACTCTCCTGCATGTCTTTAAATGAAGATTTATCGTACTAACAATGTTGTACCATGTAACCTGTTCCCAAAAGTTGCGATTTTTTAAAATCGCACAAGAGGGAACTGGCCTAAATTTTAATTTTATGAAAAAAGTAATTCTTTATTTAAAAATTTAAAATTTTCGATTTTGAGGGTTACGAGGTATTGCAGGTACACAGTCGATATATTCATTAGTCTGAATTACTAAGACGAAGGGATATTTATTCCAATGTACCTCGGGACAAAGGAATATCACACTTGTGTATATATAATTTTGATCATATCCCTTAGTTTAATCAACTATTAAGATAAAGGAATATTAAGGATAAATCTGTCCCAGGAGTATCAATGTCTTGGGGATACAAACACACAAACCTTTGAGACTTTAGTACGGCAGACTATTGTTTAGAACCAAGGGGGGTGCTAAAGTAAAAAAAATGTATGTCTCATTAAATAGATGAAGGAAGAATTATCTTCTTGTCCTAAAATTCCAATTTTATATTGAAGCTCACGTTTACGTATGCGTTATGCGTGACCGCTTGGATGGGTAGCACTGTCCAACGAACACTGTCCAACGAACTTGTCCAACGGTCGTGGTTGGTTAGAGCCGAAACTTTGATCCCTGGCCAAGTAATGACGTCAGAGGATGCCAATGACGTCACTTGAGTGCGATGTGACCTGGAGCCAAGTGGAGGAGAATCAATATTAGAGTTAGAATTTTCCTCCCTTTCCCTTGGAGTTTGACCTCCAACCTTTTTCACTTTGACTACTCCATCATACGAAACTCCATGACTTAGATTACAAACTGAAAAGGTTATACAATGCATTCTTCCAAATAAGTACGGAATTTTGTTAATTGTAAATAATAATAGTTATCGGTTATGTATAGATAACAAATACAATAATAACCGGGCCGATCTCAAAACGTAAAATCCCTGGAAAAAACTTACGTACAGAGAAAATTGCAATTGATAAGACTTTGATAATATCAAGATAAAAAAAATAATATCAGCTGATAATAAACAGCCATGTTTATAAACTAATTATAAACAGATATAGTAGTTAATTGATAACATCAGCTGATAATAAAAAAGGGCTCGACAACTATAAATATACAGCTAAGTTACAATCAATTAATCAAAATAAATATACATTAATAAATATATAAGAATTTTGATGTTGTTACTTAATAAATAAACAAACATCTACAAAAATTAATAATATCAGCTGATAATAAACAGTTGAAATAAATTAATATCAGCTGATAATTATCAGCTTTATTAAATTAATATTATATCAGCTGATGGCGGAGCTTCCAGTACTAATAGTAGATCTTGATGTTGATCTATGTAAATGAAAACATTAAAAATTGTTTTTGAAAAATGTTCTTATTACTGTTTTTTGTCGTTGAACTGACGCGTAATGTAACTGTTCAACCAGTGATATAATTGGAATTATTGCAGACAGGTTAATTGGAGACATGGTAATCCCGGATATCTTGTTATCTTAGTCATATNTTTTTTTTTTTTTTTTTTTTTTTTTTTTTTTTTTTTTTTTTTTTTTTAATTATCAAACAGTTTTAAGTGAGCATGATCCCTTGGTGCGGATACATGGTATAAAGAATTTTTTTTTTTTTATTAAAGACTAATATTTTGAACCTTTCAATTTCCTGTAAACCCATGTACAGGATCTAGTTTGCCTTTTTAATTACCATAAGATAAAAAGTAATCTATTTTTAGCTTGTTCTTGCTCTTAAAGCTGCATTAACACTAATTTAAATTTGGCATATTCCCTGTTTTCTCCTTTCATCTTTAATATTATTTATAAAAAGAATGTTAGTAGATTGATGTACTTTACTTTATTTGTTTTACATTTTTAATTATATTTACCTGTCTGTCAGCCGTCTATCCTTATTGTAAATGTGGTCTTTCCTTTTAAATTAAATTTTTATATTATTATTAAAAATTTCATTAGTAGGAATTAAATTAAAATCATCAAAATATTAATTAATATGAGAGTAGTCATTAGAAAAGTTATCGGTCTTGAATGTAGATGAGCATCATTTTTTTTATTATTAGTTGGTTTTATATGCAGCAGATTGGAGCAATATTGTTGTCTGAATTCTTTAAAATGGAATATAGACACCTATATCTTCAAATTTAGTTTTTTTTTCATATTTGACAAACTGCATCATTTACTTGTACTGAATGGATTAGATCTAACAGAACTTAATTTGTATGGAGGGGAGGGGGATGTGGCTAATACTATCATCACACAACTTTTACATAAGTGTTTTTATAGGTATTTCACTTCTTTTTGTTAGTAATTTTCAAGCTCAATATTCATTAAAGCTTAACCACACTATTATTCTTATATCAATTTTTTTAATGCGAATAAAATAATAAATTAGTTTTGATGTTCTCTACTTGGTAGCACTAGATATATATCTTTTTAAATTATTTTGAATAAGCAATTTTTTTATTAGCCTTCAGGGAATTAAAGATGATTTTTTTTTTTTCTCTCAGATTTTTCCCTTTTTGGTACATTAAACTACCTACCTATATACAAAATTTCAAGTTTCTAGGACTGCTAGAAGTGCCTTAGAATTGTAATGAGTCAGTCGATAAGTCAGTGTCAAAATAAAACTTTAGGCTCATATAATCTTATGAACTAATATTGATAGAGGTGTGAAATTTTTATTTTCTGCTTTAGTTTATAATAAAATCTAATTTTTTAGAGTTAAAAATATTGATGGTATTTATTCATAATTAAGGTACACAAGTAAAAGTAGTAAATAACAAACACTATTACTAGTTTAATTAGAACTTGCAATGACTGTTTAATCGAAACCGTCCTGAATTTTATTTTATTAATTGTTAATGACAATATACCAACTAATTGAACTAGTAATAGTGTTTTTTTTTTTTTTAATAACCACTACTCGTTTACCTTCATTATTATTTAGGGTGATTTCAAAGTCTCCATCAGTTATTTCTGCCACATTCAGGTTTATCACCTCTTTTTTCGTTAAGAATGTTTAAGAATATATATTTTTTTACTTTGATTAATAATTTGCATTAAAACCCTTAAATTTCCTATTTTGTAGAATTATATAGCATGATAAATTTCTTGCATGTCGTACATTTCCCCATTTCCGTAATATTATTAGTAGTAAAATATTCAGAATAAAGCTTTTCATTTAACCTTTTAAGGCTGTGGCCCCCTTATTAGTATTCATCCACTTAATTGTAGCGACATAAAGGAGTAAAATTTGTTGATGATTAATCATCTAATTGGCTATATTTGTTCCCTCGAGGGATATCTTCAGACATGTTATAATAATATGTTCATATTGTAGTTTTTATTAGGCTTTTACACAAAATAACGATTGGTTTGATTAATACAAATCGGTGGAGCTGTAGATGTTGGGGCAAAAGTTGAAGGAAGGCGCTAAGGGAGGCCCTGGTGGCTGCCTGGGTCGGAAAAAAAATAAGGGCGTACCAGGCAGTAATAAGGTAAACCGAGGAGAAGACACTGTAGGTATTTCGACCCCGACGCCCAATCAGGGGCGTCGCTAAAATTAAAAAACCAAACAAAGTTTCAAATTTTAGGTGCCGCCCCCGTTTAGGTGCGTCTGGGTTAAAATTCCTACAGTCTCTTCTCGTCACAGTTTACCTTACAGTTATATTAACACTGGGGGCCCGGTATGGCCATTTTTTTCCGACCCGGGCAGCCATCAGTGCCTCCCTTAGCGCCTTCCTCCAACTTGTGCCCCAACATCTTCTGCCCCACCTAATAATTAACGTAATAAACAACCTAAAATAAAATCATTGTATTTGGTATGATAATTTCTATAATGATTATGATTTCAGCTATAAAGAGGTTTTCTAAAATTAAGGGGCAAAGGAAAGAATGAAGTGAAATTTAGCCATGTTGGTCTTCTGAAGCTAAAGGAAGTTAATATTTGAGATAGGATTTCTCTTTAGAATTTAAGTGCCTAATAATGAAATATAACAGGCCTGATGATGCCCCTTAGAGGATGAAATAAAGTTAATTAAATGAAATAATCATCAGTATTTTTTTACCCTTTCACACCCCAAACTTAAGAGCATTATTATTTAACTACTATTTATTCTTTCAGATACAGTGAATTAGATATTATTATATTTTTTAAAGGAATTTTAAGCTCAGATTTATAGGAGAATACACAGATTAGTCAGTTTTAAGGGGCACTCTAAAAAAAAATTGTACTAAATTTTAATGAATGTGCTTTTTTAAAAATGGATTATTATTTTTAATTTAATTTATGTTGGAGAAGGTTAAAAGAAAAGCTTAAATTGTGATCTATATTGTGTTATGTGTTTGGGATTTTTAGCTGTATGACTGAGAAATTAAAGAACGGACGAAGATGAGATGAAGAGGGAAAAAATAATAACCAAACAGGTATTTAAAGCCAACAGATGGATCAACTGAGATTATTGGACTTTAAACCATACCATACTCCAAGTCGGCTGAACACTAATCCAGATTTAACAGCTCACTATCGTTAAAATTTGTAAAACAACTGATTACTTCATTATTATCTTTTAAATTTAAATTTTTAATTTAAAATTTAAGGTAATCAAAATAGTCAAACTCTTGATTATTACATTAGATTTAAATGATAACTATATAAGTATGGAATGTGAATTAATTCACAATTTAGGTTGTCAAAAGTAATCATCAAAATTGTGGTTTTACCTTTATTTTCTGAAAAAATCATTCTTTTTAAGTTATATGCAAGAAGTATAATAATCACCATTCTTGTATTACATCTAGAAGAAGATACGTTTTTTCCGAACCATCAGGTAAATCCATAACTTGAAGTTTTACTTTTTGAACTTGAAGTTTTACGGATCAATAGTCATAATGAGTGTTATGATCACTGATATTCATATTCTATGAGCAATAGTTGTAATATAATTCATATTCTTGTCTTCAAATACTATAGACTTCTACTTGCAATGTAACCTGCAGAATTTTAAACCCACAAGTGTACTAAACAACCTTTGAATTCTTAACCCTCACTATAGAACTAGTTTGACCGCTATAGAACTAACTTTGACCTTTTTGGATCTCTAAAGTAAGTAGCAAACTGGTGGGGCTCCGTGTATTTCTCCTGCACAGCGGGTTTATCTTAAATCTTAGTTTCTTTCACTCGCTGCTTCACAATAATTTTTATTTTTTACTAAAACATTGGCGGTTTAGCTGATCAATACGCCTAATGGTCCACAATTATTTTGTTAATCTGACAGACCGATGTCGTAGTTGTGAAATTTCATTTAAGTTTACTACTTTTTAACCCTTGTTGAGATTATAACTGTAGATTATGAAGACAACATTTTGTAAATGTGAATAAATCCTTGAGGTTCAAATTTTGTAATTTTCTTTTTGAAACTTGAAGAATCAGTTGTATTATTATTTTATTTTATTTTTTTTTTTTTAAACATCTTAAGTATAATTTTTATTTTTTATTTAAATATTGATTATTGTTAATTTTAAATTGTTTATATCTGTTGAATCTCTATTATAATTTCAATTGTGTATCTACTAAAGTGAACATATTCGAAGCGATAGTAATTATTTGTACTAAAAGTGGCTGTCAAATTTAGGATAAGTTGGGAACTACATCGTTTTTTCCAAGACTTAATTCTAACTCCCCGTTTATTTTATTTATTTTTATAAAATTATTTTTATTTCTTTCTTTTATATTAAATAACTTATTGTTTATATTATTAGACTATTCATATCTAGTCCTTCCAAATATTTGTAAAAAATAATCTTTATTTGGAGAAATAAAAAGAATATTTACTAAAAATAAAAAAAAAAAAATTTAAATAAATTTAAAAAAATGATTAAAATCATGTTTTGTAGAATGAGTTGTAAATATTTAAAATTTATATGCAAAATGTTTTATTCTTTTCTTTTATTTTATAATTATAAATTCTCTCTTAAAGGTGTTCAAAAAAATATTAAATATTAAAGGAATTTGGTTTAATATAATTTAAACTTTTTTCTATATTCTTTTGAAATTAAAAATTTTAATTTTTGTTATAATTCGCTATTTTATAGATAGTTAAATAAAAGAAGTTACTTGATCGGTGATTTTATATTAAATTTGTTATATTGACCAATTTAACGTTTGTTTAATTATTTGGTTCAAAAAGTTAAACACTCATTTCTTAAATGAATTCTTCTTAATTATTTTAAAATGTATAAATTCAGTTTGTTCCTGCCAATATTTTCTGGAACTCACCCATAGCAAAATCATATTTGATAAGAGTCTGGGGGCTCCTGGAAGGGAAATAGAGGGGCCCCCTCTAAAAGTGTGCTGGGGGGCCTAAAACCTTATCGCCGCTACTGAGGGGTTTTAAGTATCACACATGTGGGATTTTTAATTTTTTAATTTAGACAAAATTTTAGTAAATATATACAATGAAATTAAACTAACTTATTGAACTTTCATTGGTCAATTTCTCTACTGTATCCTAACTTTCAAATACATTCTTTTATGTAACTATCTATAAAGCATAAACTAGGTGTATTAAACCAAGCTGTCAAACATTCTTAAAAAGAAGTGGAAAATTAAACATTTTAAACGCACAACAAATAAAGCTTGAATCCACTTTAAATTTAGAATTGAATTATTTTTTTGGACTTTTGACTGAATATTTAATAATACTAATAAAAATATAGAAGTATGTATTTATATTTATTTGAAATTTATCCTTTTCATAAATATTTAATTAATGGTAAAAATTTTGGAGTTTGAATAAAAAAAAATAAGAGAAAAAATAATTGAATGGGTAAGTGTAAATTTTGAATTTGTGCCAAAATATTATTATTATAAAACAAAAACTATATCATAATTTAAATAAATTTTATTATTTCATCAGTCAATTCTTTTATAACAAAGCAATCTAGTTTAAACTTACACTAAACTCATATTATTTATAAATTACTTACATTATTATTTTAGTTTACTTAAGCGAATAATGACGGTATCTCAACAACCAAAAATTATAACAGCGTAAAAGTATCACTCTAAAAACATGTATCGTCCAACATCCATGATGTATTGTTTCGAAAATTAAAATCAAACCTACGATTAAGGACAATTTATTAAGAAAAATTAAAATGTTATAACACGCTAAATATTTAATTTGTAAACATAACATTAATATTTCATACTTATTTATTTCGAAGTTTAATTGAAATATTTCAAAAAAATTAAGTTCGTTGTCAAAAACCACACTATCAATTGTATAAATACCAACTAATTTATTTATCATAGTTATTAAATTTAAATTTATGTTTAGGAAATTAAAACTTATTAGTTGACTATTAAAACATTTTTTTTTTTTTTTTTTTTTTTTTTTTTTTTTTAAATGTATTTTGACTATAAACTGATCTTGTTGAACTGAACAAGTTTTTTTTACTAACATTTTACAAAATTTTTCTTTCTATATTTTCCTCCCAATAAAAAATACAGGTGCGGGATGTACATATTTCTGTAGAATGTATAATAATAATTAATTATTGCTAATTTTTAGTGTCTAGACTTGCCCAGTTGATATCATTATGAATAATTTATATTTTCTACGTGGGACTTAATATAAATGGTTAAAGGAATCTGGAATCTATTATATAATAAACAAATATTATATAAATATTTTT
>KZ651117.1:964650-978129 GCA_001010745.2 Gerris buenoi
AATTTTTATTTATTTATTTATTTTTTTTTTTTTAACAGTATTATTAATTTGTATATAAAATGATAAGGAAATGGTTTAAAAGGACAAATTTCATTAAAAAAAAGGATTTTATTGGACACTGAACCCACAGAATGTTAACAAGATAAAATAATAGATAAACAAAATCAAAATAGGATGCTACATTTATCCTTGTCCTATCTAAGTATTTTTTTTTTTTTTAATTTTATTTATTTTTTAATAATATGTTTATTCACAAAGTATAATTGACTAATAAGTAATACTTTGTGAATAAATAAGTTCTAAATATCATATAGTCTTAGTAGTTCCCAGATAAATTTGTTAATAAAGCTCCCCCAAAAAAATATATTTGTAAATTAATTTAAAAAATCTTTGCGTAACAATTTTAGAAAGAAAGGAGAAAGAAACTTCATAATATTTTTTTTCTTCTTTGCTTTTTTATTTAAATTAAATATACTTATTTATTCAGATTTTTTTTTTTTATAGAAAAATATTTTTAAAAAATATTCTATATTGATATAATGTTATATTGACTGTTTACAAATGTTACGTTGTTTTTTTGTGTTGTTGTTATTGCTAATAATAATGATAATAATAAAATAAAAAGTTATTTAACAATTAAATTTTTCAATAAATGCCAATTATTTTATGATTATTTTAGTTTTTGGGTACTCTATGCGATGACAAATTAAAATAAATATAAATTAAAAAATGTGCTGTAATTATAAATAATAATAATAAAAAATGTTACCGTAGCAGTATGTACAATGTTGGATTAAATAAAAAATGAAATGATATTATTTAAATTAGTTATTTCTACTGAAGTTTTTGTGGATTTTTTTCATAGTGAATAAAAATAAAATAAATTGATCAAAAGTTGACTATTTTATTACTTATAAAAAAACCAAATAACAACAAAATTGTGGATATTTTAATATATACAAATTTTGACTGCATAAAGGTATTACTACTTTACTAACTTATTATTAGTTGGAATGTAACTATTAAAGTTAGTCATTAGTTTTGATGGAGGTACTCTTAAAAAATTTAGAGATGCTCTCTTTTCTCATGGAATACGAGTTATTAATAAATAATAATAATAATAAAAATCATTAATAATTTAAACTGGTCAAAATTTGTTTGTGTCAATATTTTACCTAATAGCTATTGTTTTTTTTAGCAATAAAATATCAATTTTTATCTTTAGTTATATTCACTATGAGTATTATTTATTGAATTTGATGTATTAAAAAACAGAATAAAAAAAAAATTATTTATACATTTTTTTCTTATTACCTTTTGTTTTAAACCCTTATTTTTTTTATTATTTATTTTTAAATAATTCAAATTACAATTATCAATAACTACGGGAGACATACAGAGAAAAATAGACCACGGGACCTCCTTTTTACTCGAACCACGGGACCTCCTTTTTTCCGTACAGGTGCTCTTACCAATACTGTAATTTGAATTATTTAAAATTTAATCTTTCGGTAGTAAGAAAACTACTTAAAACCTTAAAAATTGGAATTCTTTATTTTTTTAAAAAAGGAGGAACACAATATTTATTATACATTATTTACATTTGATATGGAAAAAATTCTAATGAAAAAATTATACATTCCAAAACTTTTTCACAAGGTCTAGATTAAGAAAATAAAAATATTTTAGCATCTATATATAGCTGCATAAAGAATCTTATGTAAGAGTAAGTTTACATACATATAAAAGAACCAAAATCAAACTGCTATCCTGTAAAATTACCTTTGAATGATTAAAAGATAATCATTCAAACCTTAATAGATAATAGACAGCTACTCTATAGTACCGCGTTACTCAATAGCACAATTAGGCGAGGAACAGAAGGCTGATAGAATTTGATTGTTACTATTAGATCAGTTGCACTCGAACAAAATTTAAAAAAGCAAGTGGAAAGTTTCATTACTAAAATTATATCTAAAAAAACTGCAGAGCTAAAACTAAGTTAAATTAATTTACTCTAAATGACAATTATCTTTGTTGAAAATAAGATAAACTCTTGTTTTATAAGTTTATGTTTATATTATTACTTACCCAGGCCCGGATTTTAAGTGAATGGTGCCCTGGGCTGCTCTCAGCTTTGGCGCCCCCCCCCCTCCCCCAACAAGAGTAGTTGTCAACTTATTCCATAATTGTTAAGAAATATTCTTACAATACATTCTATATAAAATATTCCATTTAATGCATAAATAAATTGGTTGAGCGAGAAGTCCCACGTAAAAAGGATTTTGTTGGTATTGTAAACATGAAATTAGTATAAGGGTGGGGGGACACACAAAATTTTAAATATATTTTTGTAACCAATACATTTTATTTTATACCCAATTCAAAATTTTTGTAATCTACTCTTCAATACCTATGATTTGATGCCCCACTAAAATTAATAATCATTCAGAAACCTTTCACATATAAATCACTGTTGCACATAAAACAGGAATTCATGTACCAGTTAATCTATACATGCGCATCAGACATTAATATCACAATTGACAAATATGAGAAAAAATTAAAAGAAAATAAATATAATAAATAGAAAATATTATTAAGTATTGTATACGAAAAAAAAAAATATGTACATATTATTTACTAAAGGGCCATCATTGCCATTGGCTGTAAGGCCAATGAGTGATATTTGCCTTCAGAGTGGAAAACATTGCAGTAAGGCAGTAGGGAGACACAATATTATACATAAAACATTTTTATTTATTTGTTTGTAAAAAAGTTATCTTGGAAAATTTTGCGCCCCCCCCCCAAAAAAAAATCTGGCGCCCTGGGCTATAGCCTAGTCAGCCCATTTATAAATTGGGGCCTGTACTAACCTGCGGTGACTAATTAACCACTAGTTTGTGCCTGAAGTATGGCTTCGAGTATATAGCTTGCTAGTATTTGTTCCGAGATAGTTTAACAGCTGCAATCACCTAAAGAATAACACCAGGTAACCAAAACTCACTTATTAATTTTACCTTTCTATGTTTTTAAAAAAAGTTTTGTAAACAAACCAGTTCAGTGAGTAAGGAAGCGAAGGGTAGACTAATCTACATCAGTAGAAAGAGGTAGATATAGCCCCCTCTTTTTTAAAGGAGATAATTAAGTTTTTGAGTTGAGTGCTAATAAAGGTTTGTTTCAACCTCTCTACTTGTGCCGTCCTTTTTGTCGTGCGGATCGTTCAGGTATCATTTAGGACAGGTTTTATAGGCATGCACTAACATTGTACTGAAATAAAATTATGTCAGGTTAAAATGGGTAAAGGACTATAATTCACACCTTTAAAAACTGAACAGTTAGGGAACCTTCCTGTTGACATGGGTAATGATTGACGTAACGGCGCATATCATACAAACCAGTACTTGGAACTGTCAGAGGATAGTTTAGACAGTATTTTGAACGGTTTGCAAACGATCCCTGGGCAGGTTAAAAGGTTGGAGGACGGTATGGCACATTGTCACAAATCGAGTTGGAACGGCTTTTATTCATTATGCATGCCCCTGACGATTCCGCAGACGGTACAATGCTTGGTTGGAACAAACCAGCACACAACAGTAGAATGTGCAATGTGTTACAACAGTATAATGTACATTCGAAAAAGAAAGGTATTATCTCCCACTACACCTTATTTTTTAAAATATACTTCACGTTTACTGCTTACTTCTTTGGGGGAACATGCTTCCAATCTTCTTAACATATTACAGGTTTTTGAAAACAGGAAAATTTTACCTAATAAACAAATCAGATAAACATTGATGAAGCCATATTCTTTTTTACAGGACTTATGTCATAGTAAAATCGTAATATAAATTTTCCATTTGTACAGCATTTTTTTTTAGAAATTTTCAGGAAAGTCAAAAATAATTTTGACAAAGGTACTTGAAAGAGGCACTAGGTTAATTAAAAAAAAAAAAAAAAAAAAAAAAAAAAAAAAAAAAAAAAAAAAAAATCTTAAAAAACTAAAAACTTTTGTTCGCTGCTTCTAAAAGAAACTAGAACCACAATTTAACCAACTGATGCAACAATGTAATAAAATATGAAGAGTAAAAATAAATGAATAAAATACCATTCACATTTAGAGTTTATTTATTTGTTTTATTTGAAACAGTATCAATAATTATTACTGAAATTAAAACACAATATAAAAAAAGATTCATTACAGTCATACATATAATATTTTTGTAATACATATATATTTTTTTTTAAACATTTTTATAATAAAAATAAAGGTTACATTAATATATATCAATATAATAAACATAAAAAAACGCAGTGGTCAAATGTTACTCTATTTAATTTATTTTAACATACTCGTAATTCAATGGAATGTAGTTTTAATATCAATGGTAGTCTACATATACATATAAAAACCCCTAACACTTGTGAAAGACCTGTCACCTAAAGACAATAAAATTGTGTTACAACTACAACTAGTATTTTAAAACACACATTTTAAAATGATAATGATAACATTTAGACATAGAGATAAGAAAAATATACGTAATGGAAAAAATATAATTAGTTTCGTATCAATTTTTTTTTCTTTTTTTATAAATATTTATTTTAAATATGAATAACTTTAAATCAAATTGGGTGGGTTTTGTTTCTCCAAAATAAATAGACTCCTATATTATTAATGTAAATTTGATCAAATTAAATAATAAAAAAAGAAGTATATTAAGGGAAAAAGAAACAACTAGGAAATTTAAGGGTAGAAGAAAATATAAGTGGTTTATGACAGAGTTGACTCACAATAAATAGAAGTTTTATATCACCGACCGATTTTTTGTATAAATTTATTCTATGATTGAAATATAAATTAAACACAGACATTATTGGACCACAATTATATTTATTAACAAATTTGTGACATCAATAAGAAATAGATAGTACACAATTTTTAAAAATATCACCCAAATTTTAACACCGGGAATGTTAAAGTCAATTTTTAAAGAAAATATATTAATTCAAATTAAAAAAATAAATAAACAATTCAATGAAGTTGTAAAAATCTGGAGATTTGATAGATGGAAAAGTACAAGTTAAATATTAGAAAATAAAATATTTTAACTCTTAGATTTAATAGAATTTTCAGTTATCAATCACTTTTCAATTAATGAAGACAGAAGTAATAATAGGTATTCATTTTGCTCAATGTTAACATGTTTGGAAAACATAAGTTATCCGTGGTTCCCTAACAACATTACAACCTATGGAACGACACCTCCGTGGATATCAGGGGGATTACCATACTTCTAAAACATTACAGTATACCACATACCAATATTTCAAGTATTCAACCAGCTACAACAGACAGGTTTATCATAATATATCTTGACAAAACATTGGTAAAGAGACCTGTTATCATTTTTAAACCAGGTAAGAAAGGTGAGTGTCTTTGGATGTCATATGAAGAGGTAACACCACCTGAACCTAGACCTGGGGTGCCCTTTTGAACCTAGAGTGGATAACAGGGCTTCTTACTGCATAGATGTTAAGAATAAAAAAATACGTCTCCACTAAAAGATAAACTCCTTTTAACATTTAGTGGCGCAATGTCTTTCTTAGAAAGTTGATGAGGAGACATCTTTCTTATGACGTTTAGTAGATGTACATACTTCTCCTGATGTTTAGTGAAGAAATGTCTTTCTTAGAAAGTTGATGAGGAGATGTCTTTCTTATAACATTTAGTGAAGATACATCCTTCTCCTAACGTTTAGTGGAGAGATGCCTTTCTTAGAAATGTTGATAAGGAGACTTCTTTCTTATGACGTGTAGGGGAGAGACATCTTTCTTTATTTTAAAACAAGTAACTCCACAATATATTTATCTGTATATATATTTTTCAAACTTTTTTTTTTTCTTTTACACTGGTACGTTGGCAACTTCGGCCATACGTCTCCTGGCAGCCCAATATAATGCAGTTTTCTTAGACCAGCTGCTGTCGTCTATCTTAAAATTAGATCGGATGTCCTCTAATGCAGGACATGAGTCGAGATGCGACACCGTCATTTCTTCACCGGTGTCACAGATAATACATCCTGGTTCTATAACCACTCCTATTCAACATAAATGTTTTCGTACCATTTTTCAAATATGATAAATCAACATTAAATGAATCCTGAATATTTAAATTACTTCTACTACAAAAATACTTTGATAACAATAGAATATGCTCAGGATCTTTGAGCAAAAATGAAGTTGTAATAATATAATAATTTGTAAAAAAACAAAAACAATTTTTGCTTCTAATCTAACCTTCAGAATATTATATGCGACAAGTTGATTAAACTACCCTCGAACAATGTTATTATATAGTGCAAATTGATAATTGTGTCGTAAAAAAAAGAAACCACAATAGCTAATGTATAATATAGGGGTTTAGCAGGTTTTGAGGGGAAAACCAAAATATCTAATGTATAATATATAGATTTAGCAGGTATTGAAGGGAAAAACCACAATAGCTAATGTATAATATAATAATAATTTTATAATTAAACATTATTTAAGATCTAATTTATATTCTTTAGTTTTGTTTAAAATAAAATCAAACATCAGATCTGTTAAAGAATGATTAAATCTAAAGTTTGTTTTTTTCACATTAAAAACATAAATGAGCAATAAAAGAATAAATTAAAAAGGCACATAAAGTAGTGGGATCGTGAATATAAAACATTAACCGTAGCAATGATTACACACATATATATAATAAAAACTAAAAACCTTATAAAATAAATCAATAAATAAATCCATAGCTTAGTCAGTTCAAAGAATAACAAAGTAATAAGAGAAAATTGTTTTAAAATTAAAATAATGTCATTAGGACACCACTTATTTGGTTTTTAAAGAGTGGGCAGCGTTAAAGACCCAATTAATCTTAGTGTAAAGTTAAAAAGAAGGGGATGACAGTTTTAGTGATGTTTATGAAGAGAAAGACAGGTACGTAAAGCATTTTTGCCACACTTGACAATTGAATTTATCTAATTTTAGGATAAAAAATGTTGCTACATTTGTTTTTAGAGATTCTTTTACTTAAAGCTGGATGATAGTTATTTTGTTTAGAGATTTTAGCTTTGTTTTATTTGACAGGATAAAAGTTAGTGTTATCTTTCCTCCAGTTAAAGAGTTCGGCAAATATAAGTTCTGTATTGAGTTTTATCAAAGGTGTGTACAACTTAGGTGTCCACCTTGAGTTGTTGCAGAATTTTAGATGTAGAGTCCAAAATCATTAAAAAATGAGAGATTTGATATTATTTGTCTTATATAAAAAGATCTTAAGTCAGATTTTTTCTTGTACATTGATTTATTGCAGATAAATATATTTATCATTAGGTATGGCAAATAGATATATTTTAAATTAGATTTATAAAAATTATGATTGGCGGTTGAAAATGCAGTTGTTTCAAGGCACCAGATTAATAAGTTTCAAAACCGGAAATAAGAAAATAAATTGAGGGCTCTGTTACAATATGGCTAAGGCTCCCAAACTGTTAGCCTCACCGGTAAAAATCGGCAATAGCCCACCCCTTCTGTATAATCGATTTATAGCTACTGGCTGCTCATTTTCCAAAGAAAAACAATCCTGCTGCATATAGACCAGGTAGACGTCCAAATCGAAGTACAAAATTTGCTAAATTATCACTTTAACTTTTGCCAAACAAATACGAAAAATGACTTCTTAAGAAAAATAAGGGAAGGTTATGGTTAGGTTAAGATTAAGGGGTGGGCTATTGCCGAGTTTAGCCGCCTCAAATCTAATGTACTATACTTAGTAACAAACAGGGTATTCAGTCATGTCTTTTTATTTATAAAATTTTGTGTTAATACGATAGAATAATACTTTCGATAAGAGAATTTGGTGAATTTAGAAAAGTTATCATTTCAGAATGATTTGACACTGCACATTGAATCTATTTTAGCAGAGATAAAACTTAAAACAAATACAGATCTTTTAGATGAGATAGGCCTAGCAGACATTGGATACCCTCACAGAGATAATACTTGATAAGTTACTCATTACAAACAAAACTTTTAACCTATATACAATTTGCTACATTTAGTAGTAAATACAGAGACAAAGAAAGTTTATTATTGCTTTTCATTTTCAACAGGTGAGATATTAAGAGGTGGGATTCGTAGAGCATGCCATATAAGTGGCCTACCTCAACAACACTGAGATACACAACTCTATTATAGCGTATCGAGACTTGTGTCCATTAAGCCTTGCCCGAAAACAGATAATGGCAACGCACGTCAATTATAAGGTAATAAACATATAATAAACACAGAGATACCTACCTAAACACTAGGTAGAATTCAACACTTAACAACTAAAAACACGTATAAAAATATAATATTAAACATTATAAAATAGATTCGGAATAACAAATAGAAAAATATACCTTGTGGGGGAAGAGGAATCAAGAAAGAGCGTTCTCTATCAGCTAATCGATGGGGGGGAAGGAATCTTTAGGAATTAAAATGAACGGGATTCAATTTGAAATAGTAAAACTACAGAGGAACACTGATCTCAGTGTTATTCTGTTCACCTGCGACTTCCTTCTCGTATCTCGAGGAGAAAGTCGGGTCCAGCTCTTTCAGCTTGATCAGCAGGTTTTCCTTTTCCTCTTGGTTCCAGTTTTCCGTCCATTCCGTGAACAGCTTCATCCTGCACTGGAAAATACTCGGCGGCTTGTCTTCCAAGTTTCCGAAGGCTTCCATGCCGGGAAGAAGTCCGTTGACGTATGCCTTGTTCCCGAACTTAAGGACGAGAATTGGCAGAAAGTCGTTCTTCTGCATGTCGCTGAACTCGTTGAACCATTCTAAAAGGTAGCGGCTCTGATTCTGCATATTTGGCAACACGTGGTTCAAAGAATTCATCAGGACTTTAGCTTTAAAAGGAATTGGAAAAAATAATAAGAAAAAGAACGGTACGGATAAATTCCTTTAAAAGAACCTTTTGTTATCAAATACAAAATGACACTGACACTGACACAGATGATCCGATAACAAATTTGGCAACACTGATTACTGGCATAAGGGAAAAAGTGAAACCCAGGTGAAACCTTTTAAGAGCCTCTTTGTTTAGATTTTTTTTTTATACAGTCATATTAGCCCGCGACGCGAGGTTTTTTTAAGTTTTTCTATATAAATATAATATAACCGTCTTTGTCTTTTACCATTCTCTCAAATAGTTGTACATATTTAAGTCTTAATATAATTTAGATAGCAACTTTCTTGATAAAGTCCAAAGTCCAATAAAGTTAATTTTAGAACAATTTTGTGCTTTGTGTACGTTGGTTTCGATTGGACGCTGTCGTTTTCATATCTCTGGTATACATTTAATTTTATTTATAACAACTTTATTTCGTTTGTTACTGATTGAAGTGTTATTCGTAAAACTGATTGACGTGTTAATTCGTCGCCTCACATTTTGTTTTTGGCTATTCATTGTGATTTTTTGAGACTTAAATTTGTGAGGAATTTAAATTTATCCTCTCTGTCTTTGTCTAACATTTGTTTTATTTGATCCTTTTGGGTTTTAAATATATGCGGTTAAAATACTTACCCAAGTAGCACGACTTCGTCGAGTAGGGACAGTTGTATGAACATATTCATATATATGTTTAAAGTAGTAAACATTTGTGAATACTCTTATCAATGTGTAAATTAGCTATGGTATTAATATTTTACTCCTCAATGTTGAACCCTCAGTGAATAGGCTATGATTGATTAGGTACTTTAGACCGTTACTCTCCTATGTGTTTTTAGAAAATAAATAACAAACTAAATAAATATTAAGACAAAATAATTTTTAGTCAAATCTACTTTAGGACAAAGGAATTATCACACTTCTGTTTTTATAAGGGGAGAAACAGTCTAAAGAAGAACATTCCGTACACCTTCTTTAGATTGTTACTCCCTTTTGTTTTTTTTATGAGGGGACTAACAGTCTAAAGAAGAACATTCCGTACACCTTCTTTAGATTGTTACTCTCCTCTGTTTCTTTATAAGGGGAGTAGCAATATAAAGAAGTGCCATTGATTATTGTAATTTAATTAGTATGCATGAATTCGTTTGTTTTTTATGTAGATTGTATTCCCTGCTCCTCGTGCTTATTGCTTGGATGCTTTTACCACTAGACCAGGAGATATTCCTACAGGGCCATATATGTAATGACAATTCGGACAATTGAACCTCAAACTATGTGGGTTTATATCTTTTTTTTTTTTTTTAAATCTTTTGAATATTTTAATCTGTTTCATAGCTTCCACTCAAACATCATCCTTTGTATCCCTCTACTCTACAGACTTTATTTATAGGATATCCATAGGCCCAGTCACTTTGTCTCTTGGCGAATCCCGTGAATGGTAGAAAGTTTGCTTCTAAACACCCTATGGTTGACCCTATCCAACATCCCTTCCAACATCCTCGGGATGTCCATAGCATATGCAGTAGGGACAGCTGTAGGACCTATTCCTTAGCATATCTAATAGGGTCAGTTGTAGGACCTATTCTAATGCTCAGAATATAAATGTTCGGCACTCTTATAAAAGGGGCCCCCTTTATGTACCTATAAGAAATATATTGAGGAGTTTATATCCCTTAGTCTAACTACCTATTAAGAAAAAGATATTCAGTCCAATATGCTTTAGAACAAAAGAATATCACACTTTTATATATATAAAAAAGTGTGTATTCGGTTATCCGATAGTATATTAAATTAAAAAAAAGTACAGGTGTGACAATAATCATATTTGGAAATCAGCTTTTGATATTATCACCTTGGCGCCTTAATGTTGACCCCAAAGTAAATGCTATGATGATAAACGGATTGATTTAAATTGTAGAACCCGTATTTTCTTGCTAATCCTTCTGACTTTTTTACCTCTAGACCAGGTAACATTCCAATTTGGCTATTGGGCCATTAACAAAATAGATATAAAAATGGTACCTCAAACTATTTATGTAACATTTCTAAATCTTTTGAATATTCTAGTCTGTTTCATAGATTCCATTTGGACACCATCCTTTGCATAACATAATAACTCCACTTCTGATTAAATATCTTTTTCTTTTTTTTTTTTAATATAGCCAAGAAAGCTTGTGTTACCTGTGGAATTTGATCCTGGCTCCTCCTGCTCAATGGTATGACGCTTTTACCACTAGACCAGGAGACATTCCTATTGGACCTTGTACATAATGGATACTTCAACCTCTAAACATGTATGTATATAATTTGTTTTTTAAATCTTTTGAATATTTAAATCTGTTTCATAGCTACCTCACATTTATCATCCTTTTCCATAATAACTCAATAGAGCTCAATAACTATAGGATATTCACAGGATCAGTCACTTTGACTCTTGGCAAATCCCATGAATAGTAGAAAATTATGACCTACTTCTAAACACCCTATGGTTGGACCCTATGTCCTTCTAACATCCACGGGACGTCTATAGAATATCCTGTAGGGACAGTTGTATGACCTATTATTCTATATGCTCACAATATAAATCTTATTATAGTGAACAGTTGTGGCAATACTTATATTTGGAAATCAGCTATGGTATTATCACTGCTACGCCTTAATATTGGCCCCAAAGTAAATGCTATGATTGATATAATTTGTAGAACCCGCCTTCTCTTGCTGACCTTTCTTACTTTTTAACCACTTGGCCAGGTAACATTCCAATTTGGCTATTGGGCCATTAACTAAATAGATATGAAAATGGAACCTCAAACTATTTATCTCATATAACATTTCTAAATCTTTTGAATAATTCCAGTCTTTTTCGTAGCTTCCATTTGGACACCATCCTTTGTATAACCATAATAAATCAACTTCTGATTAAATATATTTTTCTTTTTTTTATTATAGGCAAGAAAGCTTGTGTTGGCTGTAGGATTTGATCCTGGCTCCTCCTGCTCATTGGTTAGATGCTTTTTCCACTAGACCAGGAGATATTCCTATTGGACCTTATTCATCAATGGGTACTTCAACCTCTAAACATGTATGTACATAATTTTTTTTTTTGAAATCTTTTGAATATTTAAATCTGTTTCATAGCTTCCATTTTGGACACCATCATTTGCATAATGTAATAACTATATTCTTCTGATTAGATCTTTCACTTTTTTTAGTATAGGTAAAAAGCTTCAGAAAATGTAACTTTATTTAACAAACAGTAAAATACTATCAAAATAAATTTCATTTCATAGAAAGTACATGGTACGACAAGTTTTGAAAGCATGGGTAATTAGAGGGGTACCAAAGAGGGCTCCAGATAGACATCAAAATCTCGATTTCTCATTGGCTCCGCACCCCATTTTTTAGGGTCCGTAGGCAAAAGCCAAGGACCCTTATATTTTCGCGCGTGTGTCTGTCTGTCCGTCCGTCCGTCGCATGCTCTCACGGCTACACCTTTCGTCAGATGACTTTGAAATTTGGCATGTATATGTCTTGTACCTACCCACACATGTTAAAAATATAGCGACTTAAAAAAATATATTTTTCAAAAAATTTAGGGTAAAAAAACTTAAGTGTTATTTTATTTATTTTATTTTTTTTGACATTGAGAGGGGTATCATATTAAAGGGTACGTCGAGCTGATTACAAAAATATATAATTCTTTGGTTATAACTTTGATAGGGCGAGTGTAGGAACGTTTGAAGTGGGTGTGAAAAGTGTCCCCCCCTCTCTATCTCGCTTATGTAAAGTGCAAAAAATCTGAAAAAATTTCTGAACATTCTGCGACCAAAAGTAAAGATACCACTTTTTGGAAATTTTGAAAAACATTTTTTTATTTTATTTTATTGACAAAATACGTTTTTTTATGATTATGGTCTTTTTAATGTATTTATATGGCTATTTTCTGGTTCAACGGCAAAAAAAATCTTCATCAGATGTTTGTTTATGTGTTTTGAGAATATCAGAGCCATAGGATAGTTCAAAGTAAGCTTTTTAGTATTTTAAAAACCACCATCAATAGGGTACTACTCAAACAATTCAGTGTTGCCTACGGACCCTCTCTGTGTGCTGGCTAGCATTCACTAGACCTGTTTATTTTTTATTTTATCATGCTGTCTTAAGTTAAAACTCATCTCTGATCGATTGTCTAGCTGCAGAATATGGAGCTGTAAAAACCTCGTCATTACAGCTCAAATGATTTAGTTTAAAAAATAATTGTGCCACTCAAACACAGGGTATTTGATGATGAAAAAAAAACAAACATTTTATTTTTTGGGTTTTCTATATATTTTTTTTCTTTACATTTACATGGTCTCTAAAGAAAAATCTACTTTACAATAACACAATAAATACACTGAGATCAATATTTACACAATTTTCCTTTCTTTTGTTTTGGCTGAAAGAAAATTACAACTAGTTCTTAGGATTTTTTTCATATTTTATTTAATAATTATATTATAATAAAT
>KZ651117.1:992771-1022273 GCA_001010745.2 Gerris buenoi
GATTATATTATATAAATACTTTATAAACAGGCGAGCACAGTGAGCCTTGCATTAATTGTATTACATATTGATTACGTACTAATACTGTTTTTATACAGCTATTTGTAGTAAATATTTTCTACATATATGCTGAATCAACAGGCGAGCTAGCAAGCCTGCGAGTATATTATTAAATAAAGATAATAGACAAAATAATTTATCGCTTTCTTTAGGTTGAATAAGAATGCTAGGTGTTCAATGAAATATTATTCTTTTATCATTTTTGAGAATATATTACGGCTGATATAAAAGCACATTTCTACGCGAGTTCTTTATGCACCGCATCACTAGTAATTTTAACTTCATCGTGTACAGAAACCGGTGATTATCGCTCACGTACTTATGTGAAGCGCGCCTTACTTGTTTTGCTATCAATTCACCGTGATTAATTATTTTTTTAAAATCAATATTATTTATTGCGTTCTCTTGATTCAATGTAATGCAATGCCTAGTTTACTTATATTTTAAATGAGATGCACCAATAAGTGGGATGTACTTTTATAATTTATAATGTGAGGATATATTGTTTCTATTAGGGTTGCTCTAGCCCTTAGGTTCAGTATATAAAGACACGAAGGAGTTTAGTGAGGATGTTCTTTAAAGTTGACTTTGTTGAATATCGCGTGGTCAGTTTTGAATATTTGTGTGTTTCGACCTCTTCCCCCTCCCCTGGTTTTCCCTTTACAGCGTCTCTCTTTTCCCTTATGCATATTCTAAAATTTGGACAACAGCATTAATTCTACGAGTTTGCACTTGGACTGAACAAGAGAGTGAGAGAGAGGTGGTCGAGTATTTAACTGTGTAGCCCCCCTGAAATTGGTTACGGCTGGCTGACTTTCGGAATACTAAACTTCATTTTAAAGGGAGGGAATATGGTTTTGTCGAGTGGACTAGGTCTCTCTTTAGCTTTCTTTGTAAACAGTGTTGCCCCTCCTCTCGGCCCGGTTTTGGTTTTCCTAAGAGTCAGAAGAGAGGTTTTGATTTTAGAAATGTTGGCATTACTGACCGTGACCCTTTCTCGTGGGAAAACAAGCCAAATGTTTCGAATAGCCCCCCCCCTCTCTCCCTTTTTCAAGCTTGATAAAACTGACCGTTTACACCTCGACCCCCTAACTTCTAGTCTAGAAATTACCCCCCTCCCTTTAGTCCCCCTATTATCACAGATATAAAGGGGTATGAAGTGCTCCAAGGGCGCACTACCAGCAACCCTTACCCTTATCATATATTATCACCTCATCAGTAAAATTGATAAAATAGTTTCCCCTTATACGAAAACAAAAATATATTAAAACTCTTTTTATTGAAGTAAATATTGAAATTTATTCAACCGGATAAATAAATGTATCGATTACTCATTTTATTTACTTTTATTTATTTATTTTATCTTATTATTTAGAAAATATATAAATGCATGTATTATAATAGAATAGAAAATAGAAAATATTTGTGTAAAGCATAACAAGCTTTACTTGTTATACTTGAGTTTGTTTATAATAATTGAATGTCAATGGACAATTGTATGCCAATATGTGTGGCACATAGGTTCCTCGTGTCCTATTGAATAAACTAAGGATTTTATGCTTTTACTAGCCATTATTGCCTAATTGTTTCCGCACTATTTTTAATGTCAAAATTGTTTTGATTTTTTACACGAATGAAAGTATTAATATATTAAGTATTGTATTAATTTAGCAAAATTTAAAGAGCGCAGACGGTTTAAATTAATCTGGAGCTATCCACTGGGCACTTTTGACAAACTATCCAAATTTAATAAAAATCAGATGAGTACTTTTGAAGATATAAAGGTAAATAAATATATGTGTGTGTGCATGTGGAAGAGAAACAAACTGGAGTAGAAGGTTAAAACATTCATTAATGGGTCAATCCATACGAAGTGGTCCAAAAATTAAATAGTTGGTTGCTCGACCATTTTTTAAAAAAATTATATTTTCCCTGTTGTTTCTCTCATATTTAAGGTGTTCAAAACAATACTTAAAAATTTTTTATCTTAAACCGTTTAGGTGTGGCGGCCATTTTTGATTTCCTTCGCACGCTAATTTGTGTGTTTGTGGGCATTTACGTCAACGCTCATATCTCCTAAACTATTTGTCCTAGAAGGCTGAAACAAAAACCAAATTAAAGGTAATTGCCCAGTGTTTAACTTAGGTTATGTCCATATTTCACCTAGTAATTTTCCTTCCATGAGAAAATTTCACCTGAAGTTGGATATCAAAATCAAGAAAATTTCGCTTTTCGGAAATTTTTTTCTGAAGGAAGGAGTTATATATACAGCTTGATATTTTTTATATGAATAGGCATATATCAGTAGCATTACCCAAAAAAATATCAATCATAAAACTTGAATACTTTTATTTTTATAAATTTTTGAAAATTGGAATTTTTGAAAATTTGCCATTTTTGGGCCTCTATATCTCCGATGGGGCTGGATCGAAAATTCTGAAATTTGCACAACTTACAGGGCTCTTGTATTAGGTCAACCGAAATAAAAAATCATTTTGTATATTTGGGTAGCAAAAAAGTTATGCAAGCTCAAAAATGCAGAAAAAAGCTACGTGATAAAGTCGTTTCAGCAAGCTTTATGGCTGATCGACATTTATTTTTTTGATGAAAATTTGTCTTATTTCCATTATTCAATTGGTTTGACATAGCCTGGATTCGTTAAATTCAAATATATCTTTTTTTAAATTTTTTATAGCCCTGCTATTAAAAATAACATTGAAAAAAACATTGCAGATGTGTAATAATCACAATCTTATCGTAATTATATAGTAACATTGAATAAAAATATGTCAATTCTTATCTTGTGCAACTGCAGGCCAATTTTACAATTTTTTTTAAAGTGATTATTAAAAGCAATGCCAACTGAAGTCCAAAGTTTGGATCAACAGATGGTGAAGATGGCAAAACATAGGAAACATTTTTAAGTCTCAGTCAGTTGCAGTTAATTTAAATAACTAAGTAGTGCTGTAAACTATTTTTTATATATGAAAATACAACAGATTTATGATTGTTATCTCCTTAACATAAATTAATTAAAAATTAACCCCAATGATAACAACTGTCCTATTCAAAAGCAACAGACTGAGTCTTAGAGGCACTCTGCATTGTTTGTATTTTTAATAGCCGGGCTATAAAAAATTTTAAAAAGATATATTTGAATTTAACGAATCCAGGCTATGTCAAACCAATTGAATAATGGAAATAAGACAAATTTTCATCAAAAAAATAAATGTCGATCAGCCATAAAGCTTGCTGAAACGACTTTATCACGTAGCTTTTTTCTGCATTTTTGAGCTTGCATAACTTTTTTGCTACCCAAATATACAAAATGATTTTTTATTTCGGTTGACCTAATACAAGAGCCCTGTAAGTTGTGCAAATTTCAGAATTTTCGATCCAGCCCCATCGGAGATATAGAGGCCCAAAAATGGCAAATTTTCAAAAATTCCAATTTTCAAAAATTTATAAAAATAAAAGTATTCAAGTTTTATGATTGATATTTTTTTGGGTAATGCTACTGATATATGCCTATTCATATAAAAAATATCAAGCTGTATATATAACTCCTTCCTTCAGAAAAAAATTTCCGAAAAGCGAAATTTTCTTGATTTTGATATCCAACTTCAGGTGAAATTTTCTCATGGAAGGAAAATTACTAGGTGAAATATGGACATAACCTAAGTTAAACACTGGGCAATTACCTTTAATTTGGTTTTTGTTTCAGCCTTCTAGGACAAATAGTTTAGGAGATATGAGCGTTGACGTAAATGCCCACAAACACACAAATTAGCGTGCGAAGGAAATCAAAAATGGCCGCCACACCTAAACGGTTTAAGATAAAAAATTTTTAAGCATTGTTTTGAACACCTTAAATATGAGGGAAACAACAGGGAAAATATAAATTTTTTCTAAAATGGTCGAGCAACCACCTCTGGACCACTTCGTATGGATTGACCCTAATATGAAACCAACACTGAGCTAATTATGACCTATGCCATCGTACTTTTATTAAAAGCGGACTAGCAGATTTGATGATATGTTAGCTCTCAAAAATTGAGTGACAGACAGACCGACATATACGAACTAAAAATATTTCCTGATTTAAGAAACGGATTTCTGTCTTGGAATTTTTAAAATCGAAGACATAAAAATTAAAATATTTTTCCTCTTTAGAATGATCTCATAGCTTCTGTTTCCTGTTAGCTCAGAAGCAATTATATATTTAAACATTATAAAATACTATAATGTTTATTTATTTATTTATTTTATTTTATTTTTTAAGTATAGCATTATTCAATATAAATTCTAATATGTAATTATATTAAAATAAAAATTACTAAATTTTACTAGCCTTGTAAAAAGTGAAATTCACCAAATTTAGGTTCACCAATTAGAAGGTTTTGCGTTTTGATTTGGCTTGGTCGCGGTTTTCTCACTGTGAGTTAAGCCGCAATTTAAAATTCAAACGAAACCTTCTCTCCGCACTCTCCCCTTATGAATTTACCATGAAACTAGACATCTAAATATCATTTCAAATTTTCATTTGAATTCTGATTTTTTTTTCTGTGATCCCCCACCCCTTTCTCTCTCTTTTGATTGAAATTATTAACAATTTTTTTTGTATTAGAATGATTTTTTTTTTTTTTAACCTAGAAAATATTTTGTACAATTAATGCAATTTTAGAGTCAACTGACTAAATGTCAATGTATAAACATCTGTCACGACACCATAGACCATTTTCTCGGAAATTTAGTCATTCCTGACTTAACTGTGAAACAAACCTAGTGCAATTTTGGTTGATATTTCTCAATCAATTTTTACAAATATAATATAAAAGTTAATCAACTTTCTTGGGATCTAAAGCCAGTAGTAACTTTTACGGCACTTCGTTTAGATAACGATATTACGATCTAGTAAATATATCATTATGTATTTTTAAAATATTACTTAAAATTGTTTTGTATACTATCACGCAATACTTTTGAGTATAGCAAATGTTTACTTCATATTTCATTTTTGTAAAACTATTTTAACTAATTCACTATTAGTGGCCAAGTCAATTAAGCATTCTAATATTTTTAAGTTACCAAAGCAAACAATAATAATATCATTGTAACGCATTTTTATTATATAGACGCTTTGACTAAACCGAAAAAAATAATAATTCTCATAAAATATATATGTTATTAAGTAAAAATTGTATTCTCCACAGGATAAATTTATAATAATGAATATCAGTAAATTAACAGTTAAACAATAACACTTTATTTTTATATTACAGTGATCAAAAGCAAAAATGTAAGTGGAAGAGGTCAAAAATCTATGTGCGATGGCCGGGAATCGAACCCGGATCAACTGCTTGGAAGGCAACTATGCTCACCATTACACCACCATCGCAACTGTTAGAGGGCTGTCAAAATGTATATTTAACAGTAATTTATGAATAAAATGTGCAACGTTAATTAATATAAAATGATATGTTCAATTGCTGCACATGTATAATGTATAAATCTATAAATTTACATATATTAAGGAATACACGGAAAGTAATTAATTTATTAATTAATTATTAATTTAACTCTTTAGTCAAATAATATAGTTCAAATAATAGCGTAAAACTAACACCTAACACATATTTGTCATTTTTAACAACAAACCTGATTATAAAATGTGAAAGTTACAAAATTGTTAATAGTTATTCATATGTGTATTGAAAATGTACTGAATACGGATTCAAGACCACTCATGGAAACGCCTTACTTCTTAAATCCCTAATCAGGATTCAATCCGTCTTTAAACATCATAGAAACGTTGTACATGAGAGGTCCACTGGAACAGATTTTCATGATATATAAAAAAAAAAAAAAAAAAAAAAAATCTGTAATTGACAAAAGTAAAATTTAATTCATTTCCATTTTTTTTTGTTTTTATTAAAGACCCAAATAACTGATACATTTTGGTTATTTTTGAGCTTTTCCAAATTAATGTTACTATTCACCACGTGAAAAAATATTGAGCCAAAACAAATTGGGGGTCCACATTTGGTGCCCTTCCTCTAAGTTCTAAGTATTACCAAGCAAAACAAGTTTTTTTTATATATGTTTTTTTTTTTTTATTAATGTGACAGTGTTATACTGAACCAAACGAGCTTTTATCCTTCGTTACAGGGTTACCAACCATTGCTTTGTTCAACACTAAACCCACTAAACATTTATACATCAGATTTGTTCCGTTAAAAAAGATAAAAAATAAAAACATTTGCGAACATTTATCCAAAAAAAAACAACATTTCGTCAACGACAAGTGCTTTTTTTTTAACATGTTGACTGCAGACGTAAGTGTAAAGGACATTACAGTATGTTCCTCTTCAACCGAGTTATGTTCATGTTCAGACCTTATAGCCGCATTCAATACAAGACTGCTACATCCCTACTAGAACGGATAATTTGAATAAAACACACAGCTGACGGTAAGTTTGAAAACGACGTTAGAGAAAAAAAAAAAATGTAAAACCCATTTTTACATTGGAGGGATGTCAGTGAGGGGGGTTTCTTACAATGACGAATGTGCTGAAATTAGTGTATTTAAATTACATTATGCGAGTATATATCTATACATTGCTTCCAAACTTAATTTCCATTGCCAAAACATGTCTCTGCAGAGACATGTTCTGGATGTCAGTAAAATAATCATTAAGTTTAAACAGTGCCTCCAAATTAGGAGCTACAATTTATTTCTCGATTTCGCTTAGGGATATAGGCGATTTTTCTGAATATGTATGCCAAATTTCATTAAAATCGGCCCAGTAGTTTAGGCTCCACGCGTCTGTAAAGTCGACAGACAGACATTTTTTAAAACCACTTTTTTGGAATCAGGGGCCCTCAAAACGTGTAAATTCAACAAAATCTCAAAATTGAATTTTCACACCATCACAATACTTTCTCTTTATATGAGAAAGTAAAAAGTAGAAAATAATATTGTATATTATCAAAAAATGCTATTGATAGCGCCTCACGTTTTAATTTTTAGTTAATATGCATATACAATACAATACAAACTATGACCGTTCGTAGTATTGTGCCATTTATAAACATTTTTTTTTTCCTTTTTAGTATCTATAATACATGTTAAATAAAATCGTGTTTTCATTTTTAGGGTTTTGTAGATACTTCTCAAAACCCTTATGCCGAGGGTGATGTGTCCGTCTGTCCGTCGCTCTTTGGGTCATAGGGCCCGAACCGTTCAAGCAAAAGTGCTGAAATTTGGAACCCTGGTGCAACTTTTTGACCCAACCAGAGGAAAAATATACAGAAGTCCATAATTAGATTTGCGCATGCGCAATTCAAAAAAATGTGGTAAACTCAAAAATTTACATTTTTTTAAATTTTTGAGTGGGGTATCAAATGAAAGCTGCTGAAGAGTAGAACACAAATATATATATGCTTTTTTAAATTTTGCATTCCTTATAGGGGAAAAAAATCAAAATATACCCAAAAAAAATTTCCCCCCCCCCAACCACTATAGATCGGCTGGTGCTAAAATTTCGAAATAATTCATGCTAATACCTTATTTTAGCGCGATGAAAATTCCGGGAGTTCATCCTAAATTTTCAAAAATTGCCAATTTTAGGCGCGAAAATTTAAAATTTGCCCAAAATTTTATTTTTTTAAAATTTTGAGTTGGGTATCAAATGAAAGCTGCTGAAGAGTAGGACACAAATATATATTTGCTTTTTTAAAGTTTGCATTCCTTATTGGTTTATTACTGATAAAAAACATTGTGACCCCCCGGGGAATCGAACCCGGACTCTTGAGATCGAAGACCAGAAATCATAATTACATAATGGGTATGCTTACTCATCTACAAAACCCTAAAAAGTACTTGGGGCAAGTACTTCCCTGTGATTTTTTACTTTTCCTCACTACCTATGGTAGGAAAAGTATTGTTTTAAATGAAATATTATTTTCTTTTCTATCTATCTTGTTAATTTTAATACAATAAGGAATTTTTTGCCAAAGAATGCTAAAAAGCTTTAGTTTATGTTCAATAATTATTACTTATACATTTTCAATAGAAACTAGAACTTGCATATATATCATTTCACAGATTAGAGCCATGACGGAGGTCATCATAATATACATTCAAAGAAACTGTCCCTCAAAATAATATGTACTGGTTTATTGATCAAAGCAGGTTCGTAAGACCAACATCAGACTGACAAACATCATTATAGACTCACCCTCAATAATATTAATTTATAATTGTAACTCTAGTTCTTCGTCATTGTCGGCACTAATGATAGCCTCCTAATAAAAGCCGAAAGAATACTATGATAAATCAGCAAGTATTATTTTATGCGAAGAGACGGTTTCTTTGTATTGTACTTTGTAAAAAGTAAAGAAACGTTGACCTTATATAGATTGAAGAAAAGACTTCTAAGGTTTCTTTTCCATTTATCTTCGATGCCCCTTTTTCACGCGTCGTTATGATTTCAAATGAAACCAATGTGCTTCACTTAAGCGATAATATTAATTATTGTATATAGACCATTACGACGTCTCAGTAGAAGAAGGGAGTGGGATTACGAAAAATATAAAATCTATTACGAACGACATATTGCAACTGCTGTTACATTTTATACTGATGTATTAGCAAAGGGGGGATTCGGAAGAAAAGATATTTCACTCGAAAAACACCCCTTATTAATTTTAATTTTCAATGGATCCAAAAATCACTGAGACAGATATGAAAGTCGGGGTGAGAAAATGTTATTGTCGATAAGTCACCCACGTGCGGCCACCAAATAGTTATTATTCGTCTTCCATAGAACAATAAAATATGAATTTGTGACGGATCTTATATTCACAGACCTTGCAGAATAAAAGGGTATGTGTGGACATATTTCTCTTTTCATACTTTTATACATATATATTTGAAAGAATGAAAGCAAAGGAAAAAAAAAGAGAAATGATTACTAAGGACGGAAGGTTATGGGCCCGTATGGCTTTGAGTTAGTGTGAAAGATGGATGAGTTTCGTGTCTGTCATATTCAGCTGGTGCCGTCTCATTCATCGGATCAACACAACTAGATCTGCCCTTGCAACGACTCTATTATAGAACTGTACCACCTCGGAAAACCCATTCGTATCGCTATTTGATTTTGAAAAAAAAAACTTCTATACAAGCCTCTTAGTTATATAGAGATAAATCAAATGGATTATTGCTCTACTTAGCAAGAAAAAGCGTCGTACCTTTTGAACGGTTAAACGTAATAACGCGAATCTTTTCAAATACAGGGTCTCCCAAGGATGTCAAATCTTTCAGAGGAGTCATATCTTTTCAGACTTTAAAGAGAAGATATTTTAGGCAAAAAGTCAAACAGAACTAGAGCAAAATAAAAAATGTTCGACCTTTTTGTCGAATTGATCAAAACCCGCTTACTCTACCGAAAAACACTTGGTCTAGTAACTTTTGCTTCGAATGTGACCGAAAATCGATCAATAAGATAAATACTGGAATTTTGATGAAGTTTTAAACTTTCACTCTTTGATACGAGCTCACAACTGGAGGTTGGCCTCTTAAATTGAAAATTGAAGGTAAAAGAGCAATGTTTGTAATAAGAATTACAGAGTAGAATATTGAAAATTCATTTCTTTTTTCCCCTTATTAAACTGTTGTTGGTCTCATTTGGCGCTATCGTGTTTATTTCCAAGTTTGTTTTTCTTTGGATAGAGTAAGAGGGTTTGATCAAATCGAGTCAAAAGGTAGGAAAGATATTTTTAGAAAAGATTTTTCGCTCCAAATCTGTTTTCTAAAGCTTATTTTTTTATTTATATTTTTTTTTTTTAATTCGTTAAAAAATATACTGAAAGACTGACTTATAAAAGCACAAAATGATATGATAAAGCCATGTAGGACTGCCGAACCGAATAGGGGAAACGAGCCGGGAATTCGTCTCTGCGCACGCCCGAGTAAGAAGCGCAGGCGCACTTTAGACTGCGGGCATGCGCAGAGACCTGTGCTCGGCTCGTTTCCTCTGTTCGGTTTAGCAGTCTGGACATGACTTAGTCTTGCCTTAGTCATGGCTTAGTCTGGACATGGCCTCTCGTTGTTGCCCCCAGACCCTAAAAAGATATTGAGAACTGAGAAGAATAAACATAAATGTAGAAATAAGTATATTTTTGTTTCGTCATTTGAAATCTGCAGGATTTAATTTCGTGCTGTTGTTTTGGACCAACTTGGTAATATTTAGCTCGTTCCATTTTTCCATTGGTGTTTTGCTCGTTTGTCTGATGACATGATTGTTTGTAGCTTTATATTCGATATTAAAATGACACGATGGTTTCACAGAGCGCAGGACCTCCCCTTATCTCGGGTCCAACCATCTGTTACTTTGGGGGAAGCCGGAGAACAGAACAATATGCAACAATCCGTCATCCTAGAGAGTTATATTAAAACTATAATCTGTCCCAACCTGCACCATATTACCTTCCTTTTATTTACTTTCTCTTCATCTTAAATACGTTTTTGATAACATTGTTTTTGTCAACTATGAATTGGTGAATATCAAATGTGAAATATATATACCTATATAAAAATGTACGTTGCCATTTAGTTTTCTATTTCTACCTAGTCTGGCCTGTGCATTTACAAATTCTAACAACCTCAAACAAATTAATTGAATTTTAAGCATATAAAGCGTCCTAGTTTATGTTAATCTTTAACGGTTTCAGCGTTTTAGAGTCAGAAAGTGGATTAAAAATAATTAAATTATATTACCTAAAGAAAATAATAATTTAATACATAACATTGATTCACTCTATGTAATATAAGCATGGATAAGAACATTTTATCAGTTGATCATTCCATACCATACCATAGTGATTGAAATTTCTAATATATTTCACGCAGTGCCAATGGATACACGTATGCAGTTCCAAAGTTTTAATGCTCATAAATGTGCTGACCGCGCAGTTATATTCAGGCACATGGATGATTTTCAATAATAAATCTTGTTAAGGAGCTTGGAGCACCTTGAATATGTGTATATCCGTTGAAAATTTCAAGAGATTTTTATTTTTTTAACTTTATCATACCCATGTCTATAGAGTAAAATTGATATGACTCACTTTCATTTCGTTGAACATGTTAAAAATCCCTTAATTTTGTTGAGCTAAATATTTGTATACATATATATATTTATACTGTGTGGAAAAAGGTATATGAAATGGATAAAAAACTGTATCCATCAAAATATATAGTTGAGAGTATACCTATATATATATGAAGAGAGAATTGTAGTGAGGTAGGGGTTTATACAGGGGTCAAAAGCATCAATCAAGCGAGGGGTCGGATGCCTGCTCGTGACGTCACGCGTTATACACTCTCAAACGTACCGCCCGCCTTGAAAACATATACAAACCTACCGCCCGCCTTGAAAAACATACAAAACACCATTCAAAGCCCCCCTCCCCTTTACAGTAAAACACACTTTATACACAAGGATATTTTGATATTTGTTATGTCGGATAACAACACTGTGTTGAAGGAATAAAACATACTCGAACCAAGTTCCACTTGAATATGTTAACTCTCTTATGACATTCGAAAAAAATATGATATTCCAAAAAAAAAAAAACAATACTATCAATTTTATTTTATGTTTTATTAGCGTTGTAGTCACTTTGTCGTTGATAACGTGGAATAAATTCATATTGCTTTTGTTTGACTCTTCTTCGAGTATCCCTGTTATATTGACATCTATTTAGTTATTGGCGTATGGTTCTGTTTCATTGTGATGTGCCTCCGTTTCTTTTTTTGTTTTATCTAGCTTTTTTTTGTCATTGATAACGTTGAAATTCACTAAATGAAATTATATTGGGTTTTTCTTTGTTTAGTTTCACTTATCTTGCTTTTATACTGACATGTTCAGTTCACATGTTAAATCAATCATTATTCAATTGTTATTTATTCATTTCATGCTTTTTTTTATATGGACTCAGTTTGAAACATGTGCTTTTTCGTATTTTATTTTTATAAATATAAGAATCTACAACGAGATAAACGCTTATCAGTTTGCTTCCTAAAGTGGAAGCTAATCCAACGATTTCATACCCTTTCCGCCGCGGATTTCACCGAAAAACTTACGATACAATCAACAGAAGACTATGTGCGCAAATTTACTTTTTATGATCTGTTTGCGTTGCGTTAATAAACTGTGTATAAAATAAACTCCACTGATACGTAAGCAATCAATGTGATAATCATGTTTGTATAATTTTAAGGGCATTTAGAATATAAGGTAATAGGTTTGATCCAACCCTCTAATTTGTACAGTCCTTTATTTCGTCCCACAAATCGTTCGGGAATCGTTTAGGACAGCTTTTATGCGCAGGCATAAAGGAGGACGGTAAGGAGGCAGCTTGGAGGACGGTACAAAACAGTCTTAAGTCGGGTTAGGACCAAGGTAAAATGAAGTACTTCCATCTATTTTACCATCTTGGGTTAGGACGGCATCATTACGCATACCCGTGACGATTCCTCCTTGGTTGGAAAAACCCTAATGGTTTTATTGCATAGCATAGGGAAAGTAGATAAAATAGGTAAAAGGCAATAGCCAATAGTATTGCCCGTCAATTAAAAGCTATAGTAAAATGAATTATAGACTTACAAATCCTATTACTTAAACAGAGGTCCAAACCGATCTAAATTAATATCTAAACCAAAATTTTTTTTTTTAAAAACAATCATAAAATCTTCAGGTTATATTAGTGAGCGCGGTGTTACTTTTTAAAATTATTGTGCAATGCAGATATGGACTTTGCTTTTTAAAGATATTGTGCAATGCACGTTGCTTTAAAATGCTTAACACAAGTTTTTATGATTTTGCATGTAGATATATACACTTATTTAAAAAAACTAGGATGCTTTTTGAAAAAAAAACAAAAAAAAACGAGAAATCTTCTTTCTTTTCTTTAAAACATTGCTAACAAGAGTGTTTCTATAATAAAAAAATAAAAAATAAAAAAAAATGAAAAAATTGTTCCACCGAGAATAAATTAAACAATTTTTTGTTACAAAAATCAAGAGAGAAAAATCGACGCTTATTTGATTGAATACTTCGCAAATTATCAAATAGTACATGAAAAAAAAAATCCAACAAAAATCCCTAAATAATTACACACTGTCACTTGTGTTCAACAGAATCCAAAACTCGTTTTTCCTTTTATCATTTTTACTTAAAAAATAAAAAAATATATTCCTAAACGAATATTAAAAATAGATTTAATCCAGTTACACATTTTTAAAATATGTCCTCTTTTTTCTGCTGTACATTAAAAAAAAGTGAACGGAGGAAAAATTCATTTTTGATAACATAGAAGGGTGTGAATATGACATGGTAACACCAACGCTCACAGTTTGATGGAATGGGAATGTAAAAAAAAAACATGAAAAGATCGTTGACAAAATGTATTATTTTTAATAAAAATGGAAAGAATAGGGGACAAGGGTCGAAGTGTCAATTCAATATAAACGATTTTTTTAAAATGTAGGTTTTTGTGTATACAGACATGGATACATCTATACATCAATCTGTCATCAGTAATTTTGACCCAATGGACCGTTTTAATGTGTATTATTTTTTGTACAGATGTGCGAATTTGTGTATAGAGATGAAAATGTCTTTAGTTATAAATGTTTCAAAGAAATTATATTTGTCTGTAATTAAATTATGTCGAGTATTATATTTTAAAATATCTTTAAAACTAGTGTAACTGAACTTTTGACATTTCTTAATTATTGGATTGTTCCAACCTCCCTATTTGTAATTTGTACCGTCCTTTGTATCGTCCCGCGGATCGTTTGGTAATCCTTTAGGATAGGTTTTATAATCATGCGCTAACATAGGGACTGTAATACAATGTTAGGTTTAAACGGGTTAACTATAATTAATCTGACCAAAAACCACTTGTGTGGTAAAAAAAAACACCCCGCCAAGTCTATGGTCCAAAAAAGTTGTGAAATCATCTTTTTGTCCCGCCAAGTGATGTTGGCACTTTCTCCTGACCCATCACTATCAACATAGATAGTTTTCAGCTTCTTCTCCTTGGCGGTGTGCCTTGCCATTTCCTGAAAGTGGAATTTTAATATTCTTCAAACACCTATACAATTTCTTGTTTCACCTTCATATTTGCCACGTGAGGTTTGTCTGGAAAGATAGTTGTTCACCTCATATTCATAGTCCTAGACAACTAGTACCTACTAATATATGCAGGCACATATTAGAGATGAAAGCCTTTTAGCAGTGTTGTTAAATGCTTTTTTCGATGCCACAATGATCATTGCAAATCTTTCCCAATATCAAAAAGAAAATAAAAAAGAAATAAGTGATATACAAATTATTAAGCTTTCAAGGAATGACCCCATGCAACTACTACTTTCTTTGCAGAGGACGCGTAGAATACAACCGGTTAACATTGGGTAGTACTGCAGGCACACCGCCAAGGAGAAGAAGCTGAAAACTATCTATGTTAACTATCTATGTTGATAGTGATGGGTCAGGAGAAAGTGCCAACATCACTTGGCGGGACAAAAAGATGATTTCACAACTTTTTTGGACCACAGACTTGGCGGGGTGTTTTTTTTCCCCACAAGTGGTTTTTGGTCTGATTTCATGACTTTTTGTACGGTTCCTAAGGAAGGATTCTCTAAACTCTAAACTGTTTATTCCCACACATTAGAATCAAATAAAAGTGAAGTTAAAAGCTTGACAAGTTCTATAGAGAGGTCTATTGGAGAACTACGAGACCTATGACATTAAAAGACTTATCATTCTGATATAGAAGTATAGAAAACATAAAAAATAAGATAATAATAATTATAAAGTAATAATATATAATAATAATAATAAATAATAAAATAAAATCATAGAAAACAGAAATATATGTATTAATAAACAAATTACCCCCCCCCCCTCTTGAACTCAAGAGAATAAGGTTGAACTAAACCCTGAACCTATAATACTAAGTTCAAAAGATGAACTCGTAAATAGAAGTCATTCATAGGTCATGTGACAAGCACGAAACTACTACTCAATACACTGCTGTACCTCTGCTTAAGGGTGGTTGGGGGGGGGTTGAGTTGAGGGGGGATGCACTAGAGCCTTAGACGAATACAAAAAGCCCTCATTTATTGAAATCGGTTAAGTAGTTTAGGCTGTAGGTGCGTCAACGTTAGAGTGACTGCTCGCTAGCTTGGTTTCTCGCTCCGCGTTAAGCGTAGGAATGAGCTATCTCAATTTTTTTGATCTAGGAATGCACTAGGGTTCTAGACGAATCCAAAAAGCCCTCATTCATTAAAATCGGTTCAGTAGTTTAGGCTGTAGGTGCGTCAACGTTAAACTGACTGCTCGCAAGCTTGGTTTCTCGCTCCGCGTTCAGCGTAGGAATGAGCTATCTCTTTTTTTTATCTAGGAATGCACTAGAACCCTAGACGAATCCAAAAAGCCCTCATTCATTAAAATCGGTTCAGTAGTTTAGGCTGTAGGTGCGTCAACATAAAATGAAGGAAGAATATAAGAATAAGAAGAAGAAGTCATCAAAACTACCATTTTCAAACCTATTTTTCTCTACTTCTACTTGGCCGATTTAGACAATTTTATTTTTATTTTTAATCTACAGGACACGGTCTACAAAGATATTAAAAAACTATTTAGGTAGCTTGTACGTATTACACGCTGCAGACCCTCAAAAACCCTAGTTTGTCACCTACAGTATATATACACTGGCAGCTTTTGTGAAATTTTGACTTGTTGACTTGGCGGGGCGGAACGCTGCTGCGTTCCTAAATACCGTTATAAAAAAATTAAAGGAAACTTAACAGTTAGGGAAACATTCTGTTACATGTGTGACGACTGACATAACCATCATGTCATATAAACAGTACTTGGTATTGTCAGAGGAACGGGTCATACAGTAAACGATTCTTGCGCTGATTGTAACAGTTTGGAGGACGGTATGAAAAACTGTCACAAATCGGGTTGGAACTGCTTTTATCCATTACGCATGCCCGTGACGATCCCGTAGACGGTACACTGCTTGGTTGGAACAAACCTAATGTTAACCTATGTTATTGCATTAGAATTAACCTGTAATTTAATTCTTTTGTAGTGTATAATCACTTAAACCATCTAAGATATATTATAACTTTGCTTGTTAAAAAATATTAGTACCAAATCTAAAAAAATAAATATGATTTATTGTATTTGGAATTATGAGGAGAAATATTTCTGGCAAGATGCCTTCGGTGGTGTGTAAGGCGCCAAGAGAAACGGCTGTATAAGGCAGTCTAATGAGCGTCGGCGTTAAGAGATTATTGTGTTTGGCGCTAAAAGCAATTAGAACAGGAGCCGAAGTAAGGGGGGGCGCAGTTCTGTCGTTAGGGAAGGGAACCCCCCGTACTCTACCATTAGGCTCCTGTCACGAGCAGACTATGAAGGGGGCAAAGCTAAACCTTGCCCCCAGGGAGGGGGGCCGTGTTTAATCCAATACCTTCCTCGATAAACTGTTTTATAGCCTCAACAGGCACCAATAAAACCCAACCTTACCCCCCTCCCCCTTTAAAAACCCGATCCTGAAAAAAATATATAAACAGGTATACCACCAAAAAAATCTTTTAACCATATAACCCCATCTATATATATATGACATAAATAAATAAAGAATTTTCCATTTCATGTATATATATCTTTTTTTTTACCACATCTATACCCATATATATCGTTATTCCTTACATATATTTTTACCTCCCTATACATATAGACCTTTGTATATATGTATTTGTAAAAAGGGTATATTTCTTTCCTTTACCGCAAAACTCATTTTAATATTTATATTTTTAAGTTAAACAGTATTAGAAAAAAAACATAATATTTTTATTTTTATATCTAGTATTTATTTTTTGTGACAAAAGATATTTGATTTCGACATGAAATGCGAGGGGAAAAACGATTTATTTGAGTTCGTGATATTTTTATTTTATTCTTTCTTGGTAAACGTAAAAAAAATTATATAATATATTAAATATTATAAAAGTTGAAATGAGTGACAGTTTATGTCTTATATAGGATTCAAATCTTTATATGTATAAAATCGTAGATCTATGTATGGAAATCCAATTAACACTCAATGACTAACGCATCACGATTTCTCTAGAACTACTGTTTCAATGACCATGGAATTCTGAAGTTATAGGTTCCTCTTATCCCTTAAGATTTGCCCTTAAAACGAGATAAAAATCCCACAACCACCGGTAATGAACACAGGGTCATGGATTTATGTGACAGTGGTCTAACCATTCATCTACTTCTATAGGTCCAAATATGCTCTTCTCAAAACTTAGTTCTACAAACTGTCCAGCTTGTTACACGTCTCTGGGTGAGCGTCCATGGGAATATATAGAAAGCACTTGACGAAGAAATTATGAAGAAAAACTAAATAATGAAGCGTTGGTACGTTTAGCTCTGCGTTATCGTTATCACAGTTTTCTACCACGTACAGCACTATCAGACGGCTTTAAAGATTCACTAATATTTGTATCAATGATTCGATAAATAGGTATCTCTGTTTGATGTGTGTCAAAGGTTTTGTTGTATGTAAAAATCTAAATACAGAACCTCACTGATTGCACGCCGCACGCTGATTCAGATTTTAAAAAATCTGTCCGATACAACTTGTACTAAACTTTTTCATAATAATATAAATCACCTGTTCCGCGATAATCAGACAAACCACGCGTCTGTTTTTAGGATCTCAGTCTAAAAATAAAACGGCGTGCCCTCTAACTATACTCCAATCTGAGGCTTTGATTCCCAATCATTTGAACATAATAATTGCAGTTGATATTTGTCAAAAACAAAGTACAAAGATATAGTGATGAATAATCTCCTTCCTGCAGATGAGATATTTAATATTTACCCCTTATCACGTGTCGTATAAATATAATATTTCTCATCCCTTATAATACTACAATAAGTTTGAAAATCTAAAGCCACCGTATAATCACATTCACTATGTGATTTCGTAGACTGTGACAAAGTTATCCCGAGGCGTGTTAGTCTCTCCCTTCCCAAGCCCCCTCCCCCCCTAAGCAATTAGACTCGTGAGGGAAAGAGTGCGCCTTCTGCTAACGACAGCTAAACGTTAAACCTCTCCCCCTCCTCTGGACAGCAAAAATAAAAAAAAAACAATATCCAATAAAACGTTTAATCCTGTGCAGACTCGAAGCAAGATATCTAGAAGAGAAAAGGATGCACATACTACCCCTGCGGAACACCCTCGCATTTCCGCTTCGACTCCTTCACGCTTTAATTTTTTAAAATGCTTAAAACCCCGAACCCGCCCTCGTTCCAATTTCACTGTCTGTTTTTGTATTTTAACAAAAAGATTTCCGCTTTAACCGTGTCTAAACGGTCATATAATAAAAATTTCAAACTAATTTTGAATCGTTCATTGTTGTTTTAAATAATTTATCTTCTTTTAAAAAGGGATGTGACCAAATCTAATTATTACTACTATAATTTTATTATTACCATATTATATTTAATGCGATTGTGTCGTGGTGAAGCGTAATAAAAAGATTTATATGTTATAATAACAATCTTTCAAATTCTGTTATATATGTACACAGTTTTAAAACCTAAGAAACGCTTGTTCTGATTTAAAGAATAAACCTGATGTGTCACATTTTAACTATTGTGATTATGATAATAAAAATAGCAAGTTTTGGGTACTGTCTGAATTAAAAATTAGTGGCGTTAATTAAAAGTAAGTTCGACAAAATGTATTATTTATTCGAAGGCAATTCGATAATCATTTTTATACAAAATACACATTATTGACCGAAACATTATAATTATACTGTTCAATTAACAGTTTCTATATATATATATATATATATCNAACTTACTATCAAAAAAAGAAGAAAAGTTCATTTGTTCCGATTCCTAGGGGGATCATACTTATTTTTAAGCTATATTAAAATTTCCCTGATGGTTGGAAAATATGGGACTATCTCTAAAGGCTACTCTTAACAAACCATCCAAATTTCTTTGCAATTATGAGTATAATAGGTTTAGTTATTAATTATAAACAAGTTGGCGCACTCGCAGAGGGAAGAAATGGGGTGCAGAAGGTTGAAATTACTTTGGACCAACAATGCACTAATTATGGCATTTCGTCCAAATTATATTAAAATAGGACAAGTAATTTTTAAGATAAGGTGGTTCCGTAAACTTTTGACAGAAAGACCGACTGATGGAATAAAAGACAGAATGACAGGCAGGCAGACACGAGACCAAAAATTTCTCTGATGTCCGAAACAGATTTCTATTCAGGAATGTTTGAAATCGAAGACATAAAAAAATCTATACAAAATATTTATTTCTAGCTTGATAATGACCCAAGGAGTAGTTCAAATATCCCATTGACTAAACTTATAAGAACTTAAAAGTTTTTAAGTATGCTACTACCCAATAGAAATAGACCATTAAAAGAATTTCTTTTTGAAACTAAAATACCGATTGAGGGTAAATCATAACTACTACAAAAAAAAAGAAAACAAATTCTTTGTTCAGAAAGATCACAATTCTTCCGCTCGGACGCAAGAAGGGATGATAATTAAGATCTTATGATCTTATAAGGACAATATCATTAATGTTCTCGAGGAAACCATGTACCACACTAATTGGCACACTATTTTATATGCAGACTGCAGACTAACCTTGACTCTCGTATAATTTTTCTAAATTATAATTATAATAATATATATAATACGAGTATTGAGTATATAAAAGAATTATGTTTTTCAAAATGGTAAAGGTCTGTTGAAGTGGTACAATATAATAGTTAGCTAAGTATATATTATATTTCAAGTAGGTATTTATATAATAATAATATCATTAAGCTGAGAGGTTATATAGTCACAGAGAAACGGTTATATGTTTAAGAGAGTTATATATATTAGGTTATATGTATAATAATGAAATATTGCCTATATAACCAGGGTTATACATTGTGAGGTGGAAATATACGAGTATATAGGCTAGGAAGGTAGTGTGTTAATTGTGTATGAATTCGGCTTAACGTATGGTGGCGTTCTATGGATGAAGCTGAAATTACCGAGGGAGTAGGTACTATTACCCAGAGTGGTTTTGGTTCAAGAGGCTGGTACAGTACATCCAATGCTTAATGGTTTCTCCTTGCCTGCATCTAATGGTCCAGATCATACATAACCGTCCACAGAGTTACCCGAGGGGGGGTGCTAATATCACACTAACCATAGAACCACCCCCCTATAATCCACCACTCAAATATCACTCCCTCCCTTGAGAACCTTCCTCCGGTTTGCTTTATGGCCTGCATCTATTATATCCTTGAAACATCGTATTCTCCGAACCTCTCTCGTATATTACCAGAAGGTTTCTGAAACCGACCATATCTCTTCTTTGAATTGCAATAACAAATGTATCCATTAATCTTGAGCTAAACCCTTTCTGTTTCAAAAAAAGAAAAAACTAATTAAAAATTCAAGATGATTAAAAAAAAACGTGAAAAAAAATATATATATTATAAGGGTTATATATTATAAGTTACAAAAACTAATGGACTCTTGGAATGTTACTATTAGAATTGATAATTTATATTTTTAGACTTTATTATTTCGTTTGTTAATTCAACAAGCATATTTAATTACGCATATTTTGTCATTTCAATCTTAACTATTAATATAAATTAACGATTAAGGCAACTTACATTGTTAAATTATTATGTGAATTAATGTGGCACGTAGCTTCCAATAGTTTGGGCAAATTTAGAAGAAAAACAAATGGGTACAGAAGGTTGAAACTTATATTAGGACCAGCATTGAGCCAATTGAAATATACCATCCAAATTTTATTAAAATTGGAAGAGAAGTTTTATGATGTTTGCTCGTAAAAATGAGTGACAGACAGACAGTCCGACAGAAAGATACAGAACCAAAAATGTTTTCTGATGTCTAAAACGGGTTTCTTTCTTGGAATTTTTGAAATCGGAGACAACATATTTCCTTTCTTCAGAATGATCACATAGCTTCCGATACCTTCAGTATGCTCGGAAGCAAGAATACCTCCATAATATTCTCCAAACTTTTCCAGGTCTATAAGGTATTAAATAACAGAGTTATACGCTTTTCGCAATATAATAATAATAATTATTATTAGGTACATTTTGTCATAGACATACAATCTTTACAAAGGGGTACCACTGAGTAGCGGACAATATTCATAATTATAAAAAGATTTTTGCTATATTTCATACATAAAACACAATAAATGTTCGATGTTTTGATGCACATAACTAAACGACTTATGGTAGAATAGAAACTTAACACGTCGGGGGCTGCCCATATGTGGTGTAAAATATGGTCACAATTATATTATCTTGGATAGAGGAAAGAGGTGCTAAGTATTAAATTTAATTAAAACCATTTTTTTTTTATATATCTACCATGGAGAAGGAAGTCATTTTTTTTCGTAAACTTCGGTTAATCAGTAACTTAAATTTTTTACTTTTGACTGATCGTCGATACGTCCTAAAATTATTTACTCTCTGTCTTTAGATGGACAAGCTGTAAATGTTATTACATCTACGAGTGAAACAAATGTTATAATTCTCTCAGTAGAACAGAACAATGGCATGGTTATAACGCTGTTTATAATGCAATTTTTTATGAAAGAAATGTTGAATATATCATTTGATAGGGTAACCAGAAACCGAAGGGTAGTTCGTGAGTAAAGAGGGCTGTCAGTTATATATGGTCTCTTTTACCGGTTATGGTCCGACTACGGCTATTTATGGTAATTTTATGGTCCGTAGAAGTCGGGAGAGGGTTGGCTGTTGAACACTTGCGGGGGAGGTTTGGGCCTCACCTGGTTGCAGACAGTAAGAGATTTTATTAAAACGGTTCCGATGCCATCTTCACCAGGCCATGAATCAAACCATTTCCGCCATTTTACTTCTCGTGAAAAGAGCCCTTCTCAAGGAAATATATATTTTTATCTTCCAATAGAGAAAAGAGGCACGTAACCAATAGCGTCTCCTTTTTAAACTTGTGAGTCGAACAATATTGGAAAATATTTCCTCCAAACACACAATCTTCAGGGTTTTTTTTCCTCTTTCAGCTCCATTTTTAACAACCATTTTGTGTTTTCTTGTGGAGTACTGAAAGAGGGGAGTTTCGGAGAGAAGTATCTTTAATATTTATTTGAAGATAAGGCTTTCTATATGTGTAAATACATATATATATGAAAGTGATATAAAGAAAAGGAAAATTGAAAAAGATAAGAAAGCTAGGAAAAATTGTCTTATTCAAAATGATTTATTTTATTCGCAAACAATATGAGTATACGCAGGAATACTACTCTATAGCGTTCTGCCTCTGGGAATAATAATACGAATTGTGTCCGTTATTAATATCTGCTAAAAACGTACGGGAAGAATTATCAGTAATTAGACTCATTAAACATGTTAGTAGCCATCAGTTTTCTATAACGGCGAAAAGAGCTAATTTTGAAATTCATTGTATTAGTTTCGTGTATCAGTGTATGCATTATATATCGAAAATATTTTGTTTATAATATTAAAACATCCAATTAATTTATATGATATAAATTTTATTAAAAATTATTTTAAAAATAAAAAAAAAATAAATCTTCTGAGTCATTAAAAAGAAAAATAATAATGAAAGAGCTATAAAAATTATTATATTACAAAAATAAAAGAAATGTAAATAAAATAAATTACATAGAAAGATAAATAAATATATTTAATTTAATTGGGGGTTGTATTGTTTGTGAAATTTGTTAAAAAAATATATATACTCGAATATATCGCTTAGTCTTTTGTATTTTATTCATATTTTGGTTTTTCCTCAAATGTATTTTATTTTATATTCTCTTTCTGTTTCTGACGTTGTTTTATTAACAATGTTTTTTTTTGTTAATTGTTTTACCGATTTGATCTTATCTTTCCAAGCGAAGGTCCGGTTTTTAAAAAGTACAAAATTGAATTTCCGGGAGAGAAAACAAATTATTTTAGTAAGGGATCAAAAAAAAAATATGGTGCAAATGATTTTTTTAGTTTGGCAAACCTGAGTAAATTAAGCTGTTCTGTTTTGAAAAGGCTTTACGCTGTTTAGAGAAGTTTATGGTATTAATAAATTGTATTGTTGAGTTGGTATTTCTGGTTTAAGGGTGGGAGTTAGCAGAGCGTGTCGGCTTGCCTCGGGGTGGAGCTTTGATCTATCAACACCTTGGTCTGACAGCTGCTGCACTCTACCGGCAAATATTCAAAGGACGTTCCCTTCACTGTCCTGTGCTTCACAAAGCCTGTGTCTTGCACACCTCTAACCCCTTCGTATTTTACCGCCTTCACTCTTCAACAGAAACCCCGTTCGCACAATTACACTTTTTTGGTTTCAAAACTTTTGTAATACTTTTCCCCCCAGAAATAGAAGCTATTAACACCGCTTTGAACTTTTTGCATCAACTTTTTGATTCATCTCTAAACAATTTTAGTATAATATTTTGTTAAATTGTTTCGAACGAAAGGCCATGACGCGATTAATAAGTTTGGCCTGCAGAAGTTAATTCATAAAGTTATGGTTTTATTCACTTGTCAAAGCCCTAATAGAATTTTCTTTTTCGATTTCTCATATATTCGCAGTAAATACGATGTAAATTATATGCAGGTAGGTATGAGGGGAGAGGGAGAGAGAGAGAGAGAGAGAGAGAGAAAATAAATTAATGCGATTTTTTTTATTTTGACATTGACGTTTTTAACTATTAAGGTCCACCGAGTCTAAAAAGAAAACAGTTTTAAAAAATGTCAGTATCATAGGCGGCTCTTGACCAATATATTTGGGGGGGGGGGGTTAACACAGTGAGGGGTGTGGGTTAGAAAATACCCCCTGAGGAGTGGGGGGTCCGGGGTCCACCCCCGGAAAATTTTTAAAAATTTTGCTCTAAAGTAATTGTTTATTATACCTGTTTTGTTAGAAAACCTCCCCAAATATCTTAGTAGAAGAATTAAGAATTATCTAAGTAGAAGAATTTTTAGTAAGCCAAAGCCATATTAAAACTAGGTTACATACACAAACTTTAGATACAAACAATGAGCAGTATTTTATTTGTGCTTTATGACTTTCAAATTGTGGAATCAGATTTATTTAAAGTTAAACCATTCAAAAGTTAAATGAAATAAAATTTTAAAGTTTTGAACAGCAGACTTTTTAACTGATAAAGAGCATTAATTTAAGCCAACAAACCCATTCATGCTATTAACCAAATTATAATTGTTGTGCCATTGTGCCAAGTTTAAACGGTTTAGTGGATTGATTGGTAATTTTTTACCTTACGATTTTTTTTTTCTGTTTTCAACTCACTTCATGAATAGGTTATTTTCGGGAACGCCCGCGCCGTTTTCGGGGATTTAATTGCTTTAATAAATTGTTAGAGTTTGCAATTATTTTGGGTTGATTTTCCATTTTTTTTCTTTCCTATTTAAAACAACCTAGCTCTCGAACACGAAAAAAAAAAAAGCCTATGAAAAAATCCTATCGACCCTCGCTGCGTTTACTGACAAGGCATCGAAAATTGTGTTTCCGTGGGAAAAATACCTTAATAAAAAAATAATAATTTATCAGAGTGATTTTGATTTCTATATAAGAGAGCAAAAAATGTACAGTAAAAATTACGCAAATACAAAATATAGCTTGAAACTCAAAAATTTAAACCATATGCAGTTTTCTTGACTTCATTTCAAATATTCTTACAACATCTTCACTGGATATGGTTTCAGGAAAAATACTATTATTAAATTAATGTTAAAGTTTACCTATCATTAATACAACAAAGGTATGGCGCGTATTATGTTTAAGTATATTATGTAGCCTTTCCATTTACAATTATTGTGATTTTTCTTTGCTAATAAAATGTTTACAACTCCTGAAATTTTTTGGGGGGGCTTAGCCCCCCAAGTCCATACCTTCGGCCGCCTATGGTCAGAATATCGTCGGTCATATAGGCATATCAGTAATTTAGTGGTGGTGGGGGAAGGGGTGTAGAGCCTATGCAACTGGCCCGATATCGATTAAATAAGTATACATTTTCAGAATAATCATGCTCCAAGACGAAATTCTGAAATAAATTGTAGCTTTAAATTTGGAGGAGGGTTTTTTTGGGGGATACCCCCAGAACCTATTGTTTCTATATACATCATGAATATTTCTCATAAAACAGTTGATTAAAAAATTCTAAAATGTTGTCTATAATTTAAATGAGAATACTATCTATCTATATTATTAAAAAAGTTTTGTAAACAAACGAGTTCAGTGAGAGTGCAATACAAAACCTGTGTGAAAGAGCGCGAAAGGAGTAAAAAGGGGAGAAAAGAGGGCGCCTGAAAGTGAGATACTATACTGTGGGTAGAAAGAGTGAGGGTGATAAGAGGGTTAAGGAAGAACTTGAAACATGTATATAGGAATGTCGGAAAGACAAAGAAAGTAGATAGTAGCGTGCCACCATGCCGCTGTTCTACATTCATCTTCACCTCACCCTTCTCATTCTATAACTATACACACACCTTGCAAAAAAATCAGTCTTTCTCAGGAACTTTCTCAAGAATCCTTTTCAGTACTTTCTATAGCTAACGTGATATTTTACAGCATCTATGTATTTGGTATTTGTCAACATTGAAAAGAAACATGAGATCAATTTTAATGCTTCACTTTAGAGTGCCTCAACGTGGCAGCGGCCGCGCGACGGCCGCTTTTTGGGGTTCGACGAGCGAAGCGAGTAGGGGGTGGAGCCCTCTAGTACTGTAAAAGTAGTATTTTTTAGGAAACATCCAATTTTTGAGATATCAATGAAAATAAATCTGATTCAGTAACTTGTTATATGTACTTGTCTTAGCCCCAATAGAATATCTTTTCTCATTAGATCCCTTAAAAGAGATTTAATTATAGGTTGGATAATCTAAGCTGTAAGATTTAAAAAATATATATAATAGCATGAGTATAGGTAATTATTAATTATAATACAAATAAATAATAAATACATTTCAAGACTAACCTGTGAGTCCTTGAGTCCAAGTTTCTCAGCTAGTTTCTTCCTGTCCGGTTTTGAAATATATTTCTGGATTTGGAACCTCTTTTCGAGTCCCTTTCTTTGGAGGTCAGAAAAGACAGCTCGTCGCATCATGCCTCGTCTAGGCTTGCCTCGCTGACTCCCTGCCCATGGGAAGGTACCAGGCAGCGGGAACACGGCTGCTCCGCTACCTGCAACAAAGATATCTGAAACATTCACACTTTGCTTTATTTATGCATATTTAAGTTTTCGTCAAGGAGGAATGGAGGACATTATAATACAAATTTATAGTTTGAGGCTATTGGTGTACTTTTAGTTTTAGATAGCAGATTAAGGTAGGTACATTTAGTATATCTGAGTTGGCAATTCTTTTTTGTTTATAACCTCAAACATTAAAAAAAAACATGGCTACGTTAGTATAAAGCCTCAAGCCTCTATATCTATACCTTTTAGTCGCTACGCCTCTTACGCTTTATAATAATAATTATCCGTGGTGCAAAAGGCTTGTAGAAAAATGTATTATGTAATGAATGATACTGGGGTAGCGTGTCGCTCTATGGCAGCTGTAAATCGTATATTTGACATTCTAAACTGGATGGATGGCACTTAATGTAGCTACCTATTTATATCGCGATGCTCGTTTAACAGCATTCTATAGTCTATACTTGTTACTGTACAACAGTAACAGTAGTCTATACTGAGTATTCGAAATTGTAATATCCCGAACGTTGGTAAATCCTAGATTTTACCTCTAAATCCCAGCATTTAACATTGAGAAATGATGGATTTCTATATATGCTAAAATTTACCAGCAAATACTAACATTTAACACCATCAGATGGCTTCAGTTCCAAAGTATTTGTGGCTCTTAGCGGTTCTGAAATTCTTAGTTCTAGTACCTGAGTTAAATCAAGAAAAATCCACGGTTGGAGTCATTATGAAGTTCCAAGGGGTTCCGGGAGTGACCATTGCCTCAAAGGATATGCGTATCGACGTTTGGACTCTAATACTAAATGCGTTTTTAGCGGTGCTTATGGTTTTAGTTTGAGTTGTCAGTGTTAACTGGAGGTTTGGACGCGTATTGGCTGTTTTAATACCTTCTCAAGGTCTAAATTAGATACTCCTTGACCGCGACAAGTTATTAAGATGTAAAAAGTTGGCAGATATGTGCTTTCAGTATTCACTAGGGGTCCGTAGGCAACTTATCGGATCGGCAACAAATCGGATGGATTCGATAAACAACATCATAAGCCCATCCGTTTCAAGTCTTCTTGTATGTTGTTACATGATGCATAAGATATAAGATTCACATCCATAGTATTAGAAGCGATACGTCAGGACGTACATTCCTCTACTGTAATATCTACTAGAATATCTGGAAATTCTACTTGAAATTATTGAAAATTTAAGAAAGATAGAAGATAAGTAAGGTTATGACCTGGTAGGTAAGGTTGCCGACAGGTGAGTAGCGTGTGATGAAGGTGGGGGAACCCAGGACGAGGTATGGGTTTGGCTATGTACCCGCTCAGGCCTAGGATGTGTCCTCCTCCCAGCAGACCTGCAACAGACAAATTTAAAAAATATTTAACACGTTTCCTACAAATATTGTCACTTTAAAAAGTACGTAATGATTGGAGCGACTGCATCTAGTACTGCTTAGTATTGCTTTATATGATTCCGATTTCCTTGTCAATTATTAATTATTGCTAGAGTCGCTAGCGTCCATCAAGGTTCACGAGAGTCTAAGCAGATACAATCGCAGTCATGGAGCTGTTATTAAGCAATACTCAATGCTGGTCACAGATCGACTGACAGACCGTGATCAAAAATGTTTTCTGATGTCTGAAATGATTTTGGAATATTTGAAATCGGAATCATTCAAAAATGTTTCGTTCTTCAGAACTATCTCACCGCTTCCATTGCCTTCGGTAAGCTCGGAAAAATTGAAGCAACATTTAAATAAATTAGACAATAATGAGTCTTAAAAGCAAATCATCATTAAATTAGGAGTAGGGAGTTCTATGTGCCACACTAATTGGCAGACTGTTTTGTAGCTTTTAGATATGTCTGTTCGAATGGTATTTGTTGGAAAAGAAGATGATATCAATAGAATACCGATATGATATATCACATTTACGATATGAAAATAAAAAAATAACTGTAACGTATATTTCTTTTCACAGTTTTTATTTATCCTCGATCCAAGGATTCAACATTATTTCCATCGTTTCGAGTCGAGTAAAGATGCAGTGTTGCCTGAAAGTGTTACCGAAAAGAGAAAATAAGAAGCATTGAAAATGGAATAAGAAAGCCAGCAGGCAAACACATATAAAACTCAATATAAAGCGCTTGCTTTCTCTACAAACTCTCCGCTCAAAGAGAGAGACAGTGTGATAGAGGGAAAAGAAGCGAGAGAACCCAAGCAATTGTCACTGTTAGCAACGATCAATCGGTTCCAGGCACGTACGTAGTCACCACACATCTATACAAACAGTTAGCTGCACCCCCCTCACGTGACTTTCTTCTCGAAACACACCCCCATCATATATAAATATATCTATATGGCTTTGCTCAACTTGGTGGGGGCACAGCCGTACCATCCTTTACTAGAATCAACTCAGGGCACTTCGAACCCCCCTCTATTATCCTGAAAAAGATACTTAGATGCAACACAAATTGTGACTCAAATAAAAACCTCATACCTCTACAGTAGAGGCTCTACTCATATTAGTTCATTAGGTGTATGATTCTAAATTTTTGTTATTTTGAGAAACAAAAAAAAATCATGTCTATGTCGATTACTGATGTTTTCCACTAAAACATAATTGACACTACTATAATATATTTGGTTCATTTAAGCCTCGTCCAGACTGCCGAACCGAACAGAGGAAACGAGCCGAACATTGACCTCTGCGCATGCCCAGTCTGAGAACGCAGGCGCACTTTAGGCTGGGCATGCGCAGAAACCAATGCTCGACTCGTTTCCTCTGTTCGGTTCGGCTGTCTGGACGAGGCTTTACGCTTACACAGTTAATGTCTATAAAACAGTATACATTCATAATAAACTGCTTACTGTGTCATGGGGTTTTCTAACAAAATAATTGATTCTGAGCTAATTGCTTCCGAGCTTACCGAAGGTAACGGAAGCATTGTGTTCACTTTTGAGAACAAAAAAGTTTTATGCCTCCGATTTTAAAAATTCCAAGACAGAAATCCGTTTCAGACATCAGGGAACATTTTTGGTTCCGTGTCTGTCTGT
>KZ651118.1:22264-38921 GCA_001010745.2 Gerris buenoi
CCTCTATCTCTTATTGTTAAAAATAATTATAATTTGATTTAAATTAAAATTTAAACTTTCCGTAGTATGAATACTACCAAAAAATTAAGGTATATTTAAAGTACTTATCGTTTCTTTGTGATATAGAATTGTCTATTTATATTTTCACTAGCGTTTTGCGTTACTAATGAAATATTGTAAATTAATTGATGTATTTCTTGTATTTAATTAAGTTTATGTATTCGTATAGAACTTATCGGGTGAAGCAATAAATTAAAATTATTAGTTTGTATTTGCAGAAAAAAAAAAAAAAACCTAAAGTAATTATCTGTTGAAGAATGCAGGTGATAATTAGTTGCTGTAAACAGTCTTTGGTTGGGCTGACTGAAGCAGGGCTAATGTTGAGTAAACAGAAGTGGAGAGGATGTAATGAAACGTATCTTTGTGTCGAAAGGGTCGAGGAAACATAGTTATCGATCACTCTTCCACTTTACAAATGAGAGCCCTCCAGAAATTAGTGAATATATTTTCCTTGTTGAAAGACGGTTCTTGGAGTGATGTACGAAGTGTTTCTAAAGCCATTAGTCCCTGTAGGTAGTAAAGGTGTAGCCTCCTGTTTTCAGACAGTATAAGGGCTAATCCTAGCCACCGGAGGGTCAGCACTCATTAGAAGCCGAGGTAATGGGCCGGCCTCTAAACCCTTTGTACCCCCCTCAGCCCTAATTGGCTCTACCGGAGTGAATAATTTAATTCATCTTATCTAGCCGTTTGAGGACTTCAGGGTCCCTAATTGCTCCCTACCGGAACTCGACTTGTAATTAGTGGGGAGGGTTTTGGGTACTGGTACCCTCTTATTCACCTGATTCCGGTTCGGAATTAAGAGAGGCTAGAAGAGGAAAGGGATGAAATGTATAATTGTCGGCATGCCTACCCGAGGTTCCACCGACTGATTTAACAATCAACAATAAAACTTTACATTCCATGAAAGTGAATCCCAAAATATTCGGCCAATTAGTATAATGAACCATCATAACCCCAAACAAAATGTTCCAACTGGCTATATCATAATGATTAAGCCAGCTGATCTAGTGGAAATATTCAATTCTCTCTTCAGTTTAATAAAATTATTGAGAAAGCCAAAAATCTTATCATTTTTGAATCAAAGCTTCTTGATTTTATTAAAACAATTTCATAGTATCTCGTGTTTAATACCCAAACAATGATTTGCCCGAGCGTTAGCTCATACTCGCTCATAGTTTAGTTTTGAAGCAGACATCTGTGATTAAATCTCATACATTCACTGCACAGTAGTAAAACATTAATGAGTACTCTATTCTCTGCTTCACTTGCTAAATGAGCTTTGTAAATTACACGATACCTTAACAAATCAAATGCTCAAGTATCAAAAACTCTGCTATATACTCTCTCACACAATCAACGCCAAATTAAATGTAATTAATTCAAATTAATATTACTAATAAGAAATAGTAATTTTAACTTGACGTATCCCTATTTCCGAATACTCTATAGACTCAATCTTAATTAGCCGAAAATAGTTTAAAACAGTCAGTATTGCTCTTATTAACAATTTTTTTGTACTATCAATATCCACAAACAAGGAGTATGTAGTACGTAGTGTTCTCGCTTCAGTTATGAAAAAAAACTGTGCCTAGTTCTTGAATATTGATATAAAAAATGTGATAGAGCAAAAATTTAAATACTTTACACAATTAATACTCTTAAAAGGTGGGGGGGGGATACAACTTTTATTCCACTCGATTGATATGATACTAAATCCTATGGCATTGCTAAATTTGATTTTCCACCTATACAGTTCCATGATTAACGATTTCGCTCCATAAAAATTGGGGTCCCTTTTTTTAAAAAAAAAAATAGCTCTTTGTTCTTTGTTTTGCCCCTCTTTTCCGTTGTCACCTATTAATTATTGTCGTTGCTAGCTGGATGCTCAGAGCCCAGTGTTTTGCTCGCTCTACCAAGTTTCAATCATCAACTCTAAATCCCTTGATCGGCTAAACCCTTGATTGAACTTAATCAAAGGAAACTCCCCCCTTAAAAATATTCACATATTGAATTTAAATTGGACTTTTTCTCCCTACCTCTCATCGCCTCTTCTTTTCTCCCTTTATAAGTTCTACCTGAAACCTCTCAACGACTAATTGAAGAATTTGTAATAAGTTAAAAGAGTCAAGTTTAACGAATCCGACAAAAATAAAAGAGCGCCAAGAATTAACTTGATTAAAGTCACCTAAAAATAAAATAAAATTGAGAAAGCGGTGTTAGGGGAAAACGTTTAATTGAGACGAGCATATCAGATCTCGAGCCGAAATTCAATAATTTCAATTGAAACTCTCTTTAATTAGCGTAAAATATTTCGAATTTATATTCGCAAATTCCCTTATTACATAATTATCCAAATAAATCCTTCAATTAATTACAAAAATAAAATGGATAAATACTAATCAATAAAAATTATAAATAAAATGGTACAAAATGAGCTGCGAGGGTGGAATAAATAGGTCATTATAAATTTAATTCCTTATATTAATGCTTTGACTTCTGTAGAAAGTGGGATTATATATTTAGCTTTTTGTAATAAATCACTTAATATAATTAATGTTTGTAGTTGTGGCTCAATCAATAAATTTAAAAAAAATATTAAATGTTTATTTGTTTAGTCCACAGTACTAGGTTAATAATAAATTTATTCAAATTTGAAAGTGGTCAACCGATATTAAAGAAATTTAGGTGCTTTATTTATTATTAGTTGCTTAAAATTAAGTGTAACCACATTAGAAATTGAAACAGGTCCAAAGAACCAAGCTTTGCATTTCCTCCTTGGACTTGATACTCCGTGTAGTATTAAGTCCGTGACTGTAAGTACTGAGTATAGAGACTGTAAGTACTGCGAGTATAGAGACTGTAAGTACAGAGTATAGAGACTGTAAGTACTGAGTATAGAGACTGTAAGTACTGAGTATAGATACTGTAAGTACTGAGTATAGAGACTGTAAGTACTGAGTATAGAGACTGTAAGTACTGAGTATAGAGACTGTAAGTACTGAGTATAGAGACTGTAAGTACTGAGTATAGAGACTGTAAGTACTGAGTATAGAGACTGTAAGTACTGAGTATAGAGACTGTAAGTACTGAGTATAGAGACTGTAAGTACTGAGTATAGAGACTGTAAGTACTGAGTATAGAGACTGTAAGTACTGAGTATAGAGACTGTAAGTACTGCGAGTATAGAGACTGTAAGTACTGAATATAGAGACTGTAAGTACTGCGAGTATAGAGACTGTAACACTGAGTATAGAGACTGTAAGTACTGAGTATAGAGACTGTAAGTATTGAGTATAGAGACTAAGTACTGAGTATAGAGACTGTAAGTACTGAGTATAGAGACTGTTAGTACTGAGTGTAGAGACTGTGAGTACTGAGTATAGAGATTTTAAAAGTACATACAATGCAAGTTAAACAAAAGCTTGTAGAAGAACATAATTTTGAGATTGATTTGTAACAATAATTGTACTCGATTGGTAGGGTAATTATGTCATAAAATAATAATAATAATATAAAATTAAAAAAAAACTATTAAATTGGTGGCTGCAAACTCACTTGGTTCATTAATACTTAGTTTTGTTTATTATCTCAGAGTAAATGCTCAAGATTGAAGTAATAGAGCCATCTTGGCCTGCAGAGTGCTCTACTAAAGACTTGGTGCAAATTAAAGTGGCAAGACTAAGGCGTGATATAAGACGGCGAGGAGAGAGAAGAGCATGTGTTGAAGTTTGTTGGTACCATTAATTGACCTGTCCATAATTAGTGTAAGGGGTTATATAAAGCCCCAGGCTTAGATATAACGAGCTCTCGTTAGCCCCCAAGGTGAAGGCCCCTTCTGATTTGATAAAGCCTTAGCTTGTCTTATCTAAGGCCCATCCTCTGCACCTAGGCCCATTAAAACAGCAACACTTATACTACTCTTACCTGGACTCTCAACCCTTCCATAGACCGCCAAACCCTTATTAAATATAAGCCTTATTAAAAATTAAGAGAAAAAATTAATTGCAGACTAATAAACTGAAATATTAACAGCTAATTCATTAGTTATAATGAGATGGTAAGTGTGTTATAATTCCCATAATAACTTTTTATATTATTAAATTCATTAATATCTGCACTTCTCAAAGTACATACAAGCACACTTCACTTAAGGATGACTATTTAACGTTACATTGAAAGAACGATAAATTGTTTTCAAGGGCTACGTTCACCCTTTGATTCTTTTTTTTAAAAAAAATACTTTTTACCACTTGGATTCTCTATACAGGAAAATAAGCACACGTTTCTCATTTGTAATGCTCGCACTTATAATATATATATATATCCACCTGGGTTATAAAAAAGAAGTCTCTCATATCTTCTATGTCATTACAGGCGAAAGGACAAAGTTTCATTAATTTTAATTTAAGTCTCATATCTCATACAAGGGTTAAAAACATTGATCAAGGTCTATTAACATGATATCAATGAAATCAGTAACAAAAGAAATAAAAATCATAATGAATAATAAATTTTTATTATTTAATTTGCAATGTTTGTATGTGTCTGTTCGGATCAAATCTTAAAAATGCATTTTAAAGCAGTTATCCTCAACCAAATGAATTGACATTTTGCACGCACGTTTAGTTTGGATGACAAGGCACTGTTAGCTAAGTGACATCATTCTAAATCCAATATGGTGGACAGCTCAAGATGGTGGACAAGTTATTTTTTAAGCTCACCCATGATATGGGTGGGTATCAAGTGAAAGGGTTTGCTGAGAAGAATGCCAATAAACGCATGTTTTTAAAAATGTTTTTCTACTATTCATTTATTTCTTTTAACTAAGGTTTAAAAAATGATATTTTTGTCCTCATGAAATTTAATAATAATAAAAAATAATAATTATCAACTCTTTGATCATAATTTCAAACATGAAAGTCGGGGAAATAAATAATAGGTGGAATATAGCTTCCAGCGTACATTTAGAAATAAAACGTGTGGTACAATTTTCCTCAAAATTGGGAGAGGAACTCGTTATTGTTACTTCCTACCACAGTGGAAAAAGTTAATATTGTCCTAAAAATATTAAATTTAAAACACCAGAGCAATTCTCAACAGCAGCTCCAAAATTTTATACTCTGAATACAGCTAACTAAAAGCCTAATACAAGGAAAATATTTGCAATTCTACAACATTTTTGAATAGCTTTGGAAATTTAATGTTCCTTTTCAGGTTTTCTCGATCACAGTTTTGTTGTTATTTTAGGCAGGTCTTTTGTTAAATTTCATGGAAATTTACTTTTAGTTACATAACTCAACTCTTTTAGTTACATAACTCAACTCTTTTAGTTACATAGCTCAACTCCGTTATAAAAATCCCTTGACGTGTTTAAACTTTTATTAGATTTTAATTAATTTATATTATTAATTTTAAACAGTTTTTCAGCGAACAAGTTTGCCCTTTTGTTCTTTGAAGCTCTCATATTTCTTAATCAAGGCGAAAAAGAAATAAAGCGTAAATGCACTCAATAGCGTCTGTACAAGGGGAGGGTCCTTTTTACTGGCAGCAGGAAACAGAAACCTTTGAATATTTCAACAGGGTATAATGCATTGTTGGAACTCGAAGAAAAGTGTACATGTTAATAATTACGACTTGGGCCCTCTTGAATGGAAAACTTTGTTAAGAAAACCCTTTTTGCTTGAGAAAATTAAACATGCAAGGACCGTTAAGGGTTCCCCGGCAGTGGGGGATTCGGAAACCTGGTGTCGGCAGAAAATTAAATTTAAATTAGCACACACAGAGTGAAAAGAACAACTAACCAGATCTTGTTTGTCTTTTTTTCATAAAAACAAGAGAAAATAAANTTTGGAGAACTAAAATTATGTGTTCAGTTTAATGTTGATACTTGATTGCTAATTACCATCTTCCATCTACCGAGGAGCTTCAGAGTTATTCTATCTTTTGAATAGCTTTGGAAATTTAATGTTCCTTTTCAGGTTTTCTCGATCACAGTTTTGTTGTTATTTTAGGCAGGTCTTTTGTTAAATTTCAAGGAAATTTACTTTTAGTTACATAACTCAACTCTTTTAGTTACATAGCTCAACTCCGTTATAAAAATCCCTTGACGTGTTTAAACTTTTATTAGATTTTAATTAATTTATATTATTAATTTTAAACAGTTTTTCAGCGAATAAGTTTGCCCTTTTGTTCTTTGAAGCTCTCATATTTCTTAATCAAGGCGAAAAAGAAATAAAGCGTAAATGCACTCAATAGCGTCTGTACAAGGGGAGGGTCCTTTTTACTGGCAGCAGGAAACAGAAACCTTTGAATATTTCAACAGGGTATAATGCATTGTTGGAACTCGAAGAAAAGTGTACATGTTAATAATTACGACTTGGGCCCTCTTGAATGGAAAACTTTGTTAAGAAAACCCTTTTTGCTTGAGAAAATTAAACATGCAAGGACCGTTAAGGGTTCCCCGGCAGTGGGGGATTCGGAAACCTGGTGTCGGCAGAAAATTAAATTTAAATTAGCACACACAGAGTGAAAAGAACAACTAACCAGATCTTGTTTGTCTTTTTTTCATAAAAACAAGAGAAAATAAATATATATTATATTAAAATTATAAACATACAAGACCTACATTAATGGAATAATTTAATATCTCTAATTCTAACCTCTACTGAAATATCTTAAAACCAAGTCGTAGAAAATTAGGTTATGTATTTAATTTATTCTTTACCATGCCAAAAATTGATAAAGCAGTAAAAGATATTGGATAAGCAGAAAAAAAAATCATATTATGAAACATGTAGCATCATATGGTGTTAGGATAGAATATTCTGTGATGAAGACCGACCCCGAGAAATCTGAGCGAGCAAACGAGCAACCGTGCGTGAGCCTGGGGCATAGGGCCTAGGCCATGTGGCCTGGAGCCTTGGGCAAATAGCCGGTAACTTGGGGCTTAGGTCAAGGGCAAGGGGCAAAGGGCCTACCCCTAGCCCTGTTGTCTGGAGACTGCATAGGGCCCAGTACCATCCACCGGCGTCTATTATCTAATGAGCCCCCCCTCCCCAGTCTCCGAGTACAAATCTTTAAATTTTAGTAAAATGATTGTAAGAATATAACAAATTAAATTCATATTTACCATATTTTATAATGCGATAACTAAAACAAATAAATAGATAAAATAGGCACCAAAAATTGGATGTGAATTCTGGATTTTGCAAATTATCTTATCAAAAAAGTATAGAGACTGTAAGTACTGAGTATAGAGACTAAGTACGTTATAATATAATATTTTTATTTAGATTTTTTTTTTTTTTTTTTTAATCCTATTATTTTTATACTTGCATTCATTTAAGGTTTTTTTTTGTAGGTAGAATCCAAATAATAAATATAATTTTGGAAATCAAATCGGTTTTTTATATACATATAAAAAAACATATTTATTTCAGCATACACACACATATTTTTTTTTTATATTTATTTTCAGTTTTTTTCTATATGCAGACATTTAAAACAAAAAAATACTATTAAGAGTTTGCACAGGAGTAAAGGGGGAAGGCCCCTGATCTTTTTTTATGTATGTTTAAACTTGCATTTTTAAGTTGTTTTTTTGCAACTAAAAAAGAAGAATAAAATATACATACAATTTTATGAAATATTGCACACACATTATATATATATTTTTATAAGCATATAGATTAATGTTAATATTTTTTTTTAAAAAATGTTTTAAGACTGCATGATTTTTATATGTTGAATTGCGAAGGGTTGCAGTAGAAACAAACGGGTAGGGTCCCGTACTTTTTTATTTTTTATTTTTTTAATACAAATAAAAATGCACTTTCAATTTCAAATAAAAAAAAAGCGAATCATTAGCATATTCATTTTTTTAAAAAATCTCCCATTCCTTTTGGAAAACGTTTTTAATATATCTTTTTTTATTTTAAAAGCTTTCTCTTCTAATGTGTTCTGTAAAAAAGAATAGTCATGATTTATTTTTTTANTAAAACAAATAAATAGATAAAATAGGCACCAAAAATTGGATGTGAATTCTGGATTTTGCAAATTATCTTATCAAAAAGGAGGGGGTATAGAAATAAGTGGAAGGGATAGAATCTAAATATTCTCGCATAGTTAAATAATTTAAATGATTCTTGATGGTAGTTTACAAACTTATCAAATTAAAATAACACTCCGTAGCGAAGCACGAGTATCCAGCTAGTAAGAGATAAACATTCAATTACAGCAATACAGGAAATATATCGATTATATTATTTCAAATATATCGATGGCACGGTTTAAGAAAATTTCAAAAAGTAGTATATAAAAATTTCTTTTTATCTTGCAATTATTAAAAATTTAATAGAAGTAGTAAATTTCACTTTGAAAAGTTTAATATCTAATTGTTGAATAATATCCTATTAAATATTCTTCCTGGTAAAATCTAAAAGTATCCTGTTTAATGTAAGTTTTTTTTATTAATAAAAATAAATTGTGAGATAATATTTTATATATTTCAACTTCAAAATTATTTAAAAATATCGTATACTTGTAGAAAAGAGATTTAATAGAAGTGGAGCGATGTGGAAGCGTCGGTATACAATAGCAGAGCGAGAGGAATTCTGAGCTTGTATCGGTGGTTAAGACTATGACAATGGACCACGGTTGTCGAGGGGAAATGGTTCTTGCATCGAAGCGGGCTTGATACCATCATATTCATTCATTAAGCTTGGCTATAGAACGGGGCGAGAAATAGCATGGCGAGCCCTGTCCCCTATTCGAAATCTCCCGCCCGTGAGCTATGCGATTACCGCGAGACCCACGGGGGAATCACAGACATTCTCCCTTCTCATTGAGCTTCGGGTACATTTCCCCTGGAGACGGGGAATCGCTTACGCTCCAGTTCACTTTAAAATTTTCCCTACCATACAAACACTTTTGAAGCGACGTACACTAAGCTGTAGTCAAATAACAGGTCTAACCATGTCTCTCTGATTATAAATTTAACAATTAAACACGATTAATTTGAAAATTATGTCAATGTTAATTGAAGCGGAGCTTGATAATAGTGCCCAGAAGCTCTACCCGCTGACTAAGAAGAAAGATATAAAAAGAATAAATCCCCCCCTTTGGAGAACTAAAATTATGTGTTCAGTTTAATGTTGATACTTGATTGCTAATTACCATCTTCCATCTACCGAGGAGCTTCAGAGTTATTCTATCCTTTCTAGCATTTGGTGCTGTGGACAGTACTTAGGGTTTGCATTAATCCTTGTTAGTTGCATACCTAATGTGGCGTCTCTGAGAGATAATTTCACTCATCGACAGTTAACTCTTTTATTTCATGATATATTTTTATAGACGTATTGTTATTCAACCTTAAAGTATTTTAGAGCTATTGAGTTTGGGTTTTAAGTCAAAGCTCAGAATTGCTGAGTTTGAGTTTAGAAATTATTGAGACCAGATTTGCTACGAAGAACTATGTACTGTATTTGTCTTATTCACAACGTACACCTACAATGAATAGTTCAATGTGTTCAAATTTTGAATTAAATCGTTGTTCCAAACACTCCTGAAGAGCCCTAATACAGCTGGAAAATAAGATGCAGAATGTTCTGCAATAGATTATCGCTTTTATTTAAACCTAAATATCGAAATATTGTCACACCATAGTAGTTAGATTTTTGTTTCCTCTCTTCTGTAAAATTGTTGAAATATCACATAGCAGGTTTTTCCACGGCAACGAAGATATGAAAAAAAAAAAAAATCTCCAATGGGCCATCAACAAGTGGATAACTATTATAAGGACATAGATGGCACTTTATTTCAAGTACTAGTGTTTCCACACTTTTATATTGTCATTATTAATACAAATTCACATTCTGGGTAACCTCAGAATTCCCATTTTGGTTATAAATGAATTGATTAATTACTTATGCATGCGTATTAAACTAAGAAATTATATGATCTACTCTCATCCTTAATCAATTTTCATCATCCATATGCGTGATTTCAACTACTCGTATTTACCAATCTAACTGATTAAACTTTATATATATTTATTAACGTATCAAGTCTAATTTAGTTCTGTTCTATGCAAGGAACTATTTACATAAATTTGTATATTCAATATTCCTTCGTAGCTTTACATTACGTTTCATTGTTTCATTACCCTACAAATTAAACTGTGTTTCGAGTCATTCTAATTTACTTCGGATAAATCTTTAGAGCCCATTTATTTGAGAATAGAAATTTAATATTACTGAGATGTATACTTTATGAATATTAATATCATATAAAGCAACATCATTAATGTGTATGTGTAAATGAGAAAATTATTTAACTGGATTCATAATACTAGAACACAATAAACAAATGGTCAATTCAGAAATAGTCCATTCTTAAACTTTAACTAGTCTCACTCCAGACGATATCTCACCCTAGGATGCACTTACAAAATCCAAACAAATTGTAAAATGTCAATAATATCAAAAGAAAGAATGATTTCGCTGGCCTGTATTTTAGGAGTTCATTTAGGGAACAAATTTTGACAATTTGGGATCAAAAATAGTATAAAAACGTGTTTTTCCATATTATACTCCTCTTATTTTATGAAAATACAACAGAAGTGTTCATACAACAATCAACAATTACTGTACTCTTAGAGCTTTCAAACGTCATGTATCTTGAAGAGTATATGTATACTATTTTGACATTTGTACCCCGTACCTCCGTGTTCCAATTTTTTTTCACAAATCCAAATTTAAGACTAAAATTTTCCTATGTTATCATAAGCCAATAATTCGACGATTTCTTTAAAAATTCGCTCATTAAGTCATGGTGCATGACTGGTCTTGTGTCATTTTAAATGTTTAAATGCAAAAATGGCGTTTATTAATAATCAAAACACTGTCATTGATAGAATGTGTAACACGTATAAAGTGTAAATAGAGTCAATTCTGATGGTCAAATCAAAGTCTGTGTTCCCTGCTTTTGTAATGAGTTACAAAGTGTAAGTGTTGGTTATCTTACCGAGGTCGCTAGAAGCCTCCTCTGAACTTAGAAAGTTGAAAGTTGTCACATTTAAAGTTTGGGGCATTAGAAAGAATCTACCGAATCCTGCTTCTCGATATAGTGTAAGTATTTCGTTAATGTAATTATTAGAAAGGCTATTAGATTTTTGATTGCACGCTCTGAATTAGGTAAGTAAACTTATTACTAGTGAATCCCTTCTTGTATTGTATACAAATTCTGTGGCACAGTTTAATTAACTAGCTCTTACCAAAAATCTATCGGGAGAGACTCCCGGTGAGTTATTCAGGAAGCATTCATGTTTAGAAGTCTAAGTATGGATATAAAATTTAAGTAAAAAAAAGACCAAGTTTATGTTTTTCTGTTACTTTTAAATAGATAAAAACTTGTTGTTTTTCTAATTAAACTATGTTATTAAGAATATTACCAGCCTGAAGAAGCTCTAGGTAAGGGCAAAATATAGCTCTTTTTTTAATAAAAGAAAGGAGAAGGAAGCAATTTAGTTATTTTAAACTTAAAAGACCATTTGAAAATATACATCAACATAGATGTTTATACAATAAATAAGGGCTCACCACCAGGAAAAAAATGATAATCAAAATATCTTTTTGGGAGCATAATTTAGCTAAATACTGATCTGATTTTTTTATCATGGCGATGTTGAGGTTTTAAATGGTGTTTTGTTTTCTATAGGATAAAATGCATCAGTAGGGATCACCTAATATAACCTCATCCAAATTTACATAAGTATTATTTAAGGCTTCTATGAAGGGACATTTTATTTTTCGATTACGCCGATGGGGGATGAAGGATTTTGAACACAGGCAGAAGCCGAGGTAAGTTAGAGCCGTTGCTGAGAGGTAGAGGATATTTTAAAGCTATTAGACGAGTGTAGTTGGGCTAATGTGCCTGGCCTGTAGGATTAGGGAATCAGGCCCATTAGCCAAGGCAGGGATTAGTCCAGTCCAATTAGGGCAAGCTCTTTCCCTTCCCCTTGCCTCCCTATACATTAGTATTTCATCAATACACACAACTCTCCGGGGGCACGAGTCTTGTTTGGATCACCAATTACCACTCGAGAGTTTTCCCACCCCTCCGACTGACCAGACACTGCCGCATCTACAAGATCCTCAATACAAACAAAAATCGTTCCGCGTTATTTACTCACTTTCCAGAATATCTGCATAAATCAGACTTGGTCAATCTTATTATCTGCACTTTGTCTTGGTTTGTTGTTCTAGGGCTTTTCAACCCTCAACTTAAGATATTCCTGTTTGATCAGACGCAATATCAACAATTTTCCAGAACGAATAATGATTTCCCGAACTATTTACTTACTAGATAACCTTTTCTCAAATGTCTTATTCTTCTAAAGAAAAATTAATCTTCTGCTTTTAATAAATTAGTCAGTTTGTAACCACGAATTAATTGTTGCTAATTTAATGTAGGGATATAATTGGTCAACAAAAGTTTACTTTATAATTTTGGAACTATGTAATCATCAATTGTATTTCCATTAGGAAATAGTCAGCCAATCAGTGTAGCACATTGCTTCCTCGCATCTTATCACGTAGTTTACTCATGTTATGTTTTTACAACCCATTATCTTTTCAATTTAACTATTTCCCCCGTTTATAATAAAACTGTCAAAAGTGTTTTGATTTTTCACATTGAATCCATGTTGCATCAATTTAGCAAAATTTAATAAGCGCAGACAGTTATATTAACGTTTGCCAAACCATCCACCTGACATCAAATTAGAACTTTTGAAGATATAGACACTCAGAGTTAGTCTGTTGAAAAAAACAATTCAATTTTATTTACGTAAGCAAGCAAAGCAGGTTGCTAAACACCAAATTGACTAAACAAAAAATCTGCCAATTAGTGCGGCACATCTTTACACTTAATTATCTGCGACTACTTAACACTCTCTCGCGTACTGTAACGTACATAAATGATGTAATGCATTTAAAAACCATTCATGTCCAATTTATTTAATTGCCCCCGAGCTTACCGAAGGTAGCTGACAAATCCGATCGTTCTGACAATTTTTTTTTTTTGTCTCTGATTTCAAAAATTCCAAGACAGAAATCCGTTTCAGACTTCAAAGGACATAATTTGGTTTCGTGATTGTCTGTCAGCCTCTCGCTCAATTTTTGCGAACCAACATATAAAATTTACTCGTCTGATTACGTTAAATGAAATTAGATGATAAGTCATAATTAGCCCATTGGTGGTCACATATAAGTTTCAACCTTCTGCGCCCATTTGTTTCTCTTCCTCATGTGCACAAAAATACATCTATTTACTCCGTCTGTGCTCTTTAAATTTTATAAATTGATACTTTTATTCATGTAAAATAATAGTCTGTCAATTAGTGTAGTGAGCTTCCTCGCGTCGTACGTCACATACATAAATGATTTTATTCTTTTATACCCCATTAATGTCAAATTTATTTAATTTTCCCCAGGTTTTTTAAATCTGTCAACAATTGTTTTGGTTTTTAAATTAACCAAGTGGCAATTTAGCAAAATTTAAAGAGCTCAGATGGTTTAAATCAGGGGTATCCAACTCCAGTATTCTAGAGGTGTAAGAGCACTAGCGCTCCACGGGAAGATGGTGGTTAAAATTGTAAACTACTTATGATCTTTTGACATTTATACTATATTGTAAATAAACAATAAAAAAAAATAACTGACTCGGTGGCCGAATGAGATGCGCGATCGCCTTAAATGCCAAAGGTCCTGGGTTCGATTCCAGGAAAATGACCAAATAATTTATCAATTAATTTCTTTGAATTAAAATGCTCGAAATCTTTTGAATGGTGTAAAAGATTTAGTTACAATATTAACCGCACCTTCCCGTGGAGCGATAGTAGTCTAACACAGGTAGATAAAGAGGGGAGTTGGAAATCTTTCCGTTTAAGGATTATATGATCGCTGGTTTAAATGAATCTGGGGCAATCTCTGCTTCCGACATACGATCTAAATTTCATAAATATCTAATGAGTAATTTTAAAGAAGTAGGTGTAAATAAATGTATGTTTGTGGGCATATGGAAGATAAACAAATGGACGCAGAAGGATGAAAATATGTGGGATCAACAATGGGCTAATTATGACCTACCATCCAATTTCATCAAACGTAATCAGTCGAGTAGTTTTCAAGATATTTTGGTTCGCAAAAACTGAGGGATAGACAGACAGACTCAGACTCAGTCAGACACAACTTAGCTAAATATGTTTTCACAAAAAAATGTCCCTGATGTCAGAAACGGATTTCTTTCTAGGAATTTTTGAAATGGGAGACATAAAATATTTTCGTTCTTCAGAACGAGCACATACCTTTCATTACCTTGTGTAACCTCGGAAGCAAAATTAAAACAAATTATGACCTATTATCCAAATCCCATTATAATCGCACGGGGGATTTTTATTGCATGAATTCAAGCATCAAATTAGCAAATGTTAAAGAGCGCAAACGGTTCAAATGAATCTGGGGATATCTCCGGGTTACTTTCGATAAACTATAAAAGTTTCATACAAATCAGATAAGTACTTTTGAAGCTATAGCTACACCATACAAATTTCATTAAAATTGGTTGTGTAGATTTTGAGATATGTTGGTTCTCAAACATTGATAGACCGATAGATAGACACGAGACCAAATGTTCCCTGATGGCTGAAACGGATATCTGTCTTAAAATTTTTGATTCGGTGACAAAAAAATGTCTTTTTTCAGAACGATCTTATAGCTTCCCTTACCTTCGGAATGCTCGGAAGCAATATGTGCCATAGCCAAGACATGAAAGTGTCAAAAATATAATTAGGTTATGTGGCATCATTGTTCTATAAGTCTAAACTGTTGAGTGCTTTTTGAGACTGAAAACCGTAAGAGTATTTTGGCTTTTTGTAAGTGCTTTTAACACATGCAATTGAAAGGCTTAATTGCTATATTCGTAATAGTAAGACACTTGCATATTCCAGTTTATAAGCATAATTTTTAGAGACTGTATCAATTATTTAATTATCTCAAAACTAAACAAACAAAAATAGGCTGTAATAAATTATAATTATATCAATAGTATGTGTTATAATTAAAAATTATTTATTTAAAGCCACCTTTATTAATCAGATTGTACAAATGATAAAATCAATCAAAAATAGAAAGCCCAAAAGTAATTTACATTTACATAATTTTGACATATAACTTCTAACCACCTCTAGACCAATGTTTAGATGTTATGTCAAAGGCTGGAAAATATTTATTACGCGTTTATGTGAGATTTATGTTTTTCATAAATCTCATTTTTGTATAATGCCAGTGCTTGCAATCCCGAAGTAGAAAGAAATTAATATTTTAAATCTTATTATAGTCTTACTTCTTGTTTATATATCAATAAGTAAGTCCTTGATAACATTAATGGCTAATTTCTCGATGTTTCACCGCAGAGTTATAGAGAAAGCAAGGAAAGGAAAAAAATAAAATAGTATTAAAGTAAATATGGCTTTACTTTCTCAGAATAACAATTTATTATCACAAAGATAATCAGTATTGCAATGCATTAAAAGAGTTAAAATATAGAAGTGTTACATGTGTTATAGAAGTGTTACATTTTTTTAATTTCAATTTATTATTTCAACTAAATAACTTCAATTTTAAAAGTAGTTTAAAAATTGTTAAGATTTTTTAAAAATTCATTAATTTTATTAAACATTTTAATAATTTTGTAATATTTATCAAAGTAAATCAATTTTTAAAATAATTCTTATTTGTAAGCAAGAGCCGAATTAAGACAATGTTTGGTCGAGCCGCAGAACATTGTATTACAGCATTCAGAGTTTGCCTTGCACTAAAACAGAGAAAGAATAAATCATTTTTTAACTTCATAAGAGGTTTACTAATATTGTATTATTGTAGATGGGCGGTTAAATAATGTGGCAATAAGAAATTGACAGGGATTAAACGTGGGAGCTAGTTCACATTGACAGGGATTAAACATAAGACTCTGGTCACATTGATAGCGATTAAACATGAGACCCAGAACGCATTGACAGGGATTAAATGTGAGAAAGTCACATTGACAGGGATTACACGAAAGGCCCAGTTTATGTTGGCAGGGATTACAGGTAAGACCCAGTTAATATTGATAGGGATTAAACATGAGACCCAGGTCACATTTTTTTAATATAAACTATTTAATAAATTAACATATTCAAAAGTACAATACCTGTTCACCATATGCTTTACAGCCAAATGCCATGACACATACTGCAGCTACTACAAGCACTAACAAAATATACTTCATTATTAAAATGATTCAAATATGAAATTTATTTCAATTTATTTGTATAAATATACTATATCAACTCCTATTTGTTATCTTATGGTATTTCATGTTATAATTAGGTTATATACGTCTTCAATATGCGATTAAAATCCTAATCAACTGTTTTCTTGATTAGACTGAATTTTATCACCATGAATAGTTATTTATGTAACTAGGCAGCAAAATGGAATTTTACTGACGAGTGATTAGATTAGCCTCCGAGCCGAAGGCGAGTACAGGCTATGAT
>KZ651118.1:42555-54481 GCA_001010745.2 Gerris buenoi
CGATTAAACATTTTAGTGAGGAGTAATAGACAGTTTTCCGGTAAATTAGTTAAATGTTCGTTTCTAATGCTGTCCGGCCCGGGTGCTTTATTCTTTTTGCACGTAGTCAGCACGTATTTTATTTCATCGAGCGTAAAGTCCCTATCTTGAAGCGGGTGCCTAACATCGTAGAAATCGAATGATCTATTAATTTCGGAGGGATATAGAATTTTTAGATGCTCGTTTACCATATCAAGACTAATATTATTACGATAATTGTGTTTCTTTAGTTTACGAACTAAACTCCAGAACGCAGATGAGTCGTTGACATTACTCATAGTGAGGCATAACTCTTGATAGTAACTTCGTTTCGCGTAACGTAGGGTTTTAGTATATGTTCTTTTTTTATTTACAAATTCTGTATGAAGATCAGATTCGTCCCAATTTTTACTTAACCTTCTCAAGGCTTTCCGGAAATCTTTTTTCGCATGGTGACATTCAGCATTAAACCAGGCTGGTTTGTTCTCGTGAAAGCTACTTGCACATTTTTTTGAAGTTTTTAAGCCTATGATTTCTAGAGCTGCCTGTATTATATCTATTAGATAGCTATTTACAACATCGGGATTCTCCTCTAGATCCGTCTCCCATCTAAAATTATTTTTTAGCGCTAACCTTATACAGTTTTGGTATTCTTCCTTTTTTGCTGCATCCCATCCAAAGACATTGTCGCTGTAGTTATTTTTATTGTGATCCTGTTTCTTATTATTGTAAGCATCGCCGAGAGTTTTTATTTTTAGCCAACAGGGGAAGTGACTAGAAATACCGATTTCGTAGAATATCTCCATATCCTGTACCTGGAGTAATCCCGAATAATTAGTCCAAATTAAGTCAATCGTACTTTTGCCGTTTTCATTGACAAACGTAAAGCAACCTTTTTTGTCACTTATGGTACGGCCGTTTAATAAGTAAAAGGCTAAATTATCCATTGAATTTACTAAACTATGACCCCGTTTGTTACTCGTAATGTCTTGTGAGCGCCTAATGCCAAATAAGTTTGAGCCTTCAAATATTTCTTCTTGACTACCGCAAGCAGATCCGACTCGACAATTAAAATCCCCTGCATTAATAATATAACACTACTTTGTAATAATACAAGTATGAAACTAAATTAAAATAAAACTAAACACAAACAAAATCAGAGGTTATGGCACGCTCTGGTAAACACTGTTACTTTCTCTGCCTAGGCAGGGAAATATTTCCCTGGCTAGGCAGAGAAAGTGTTTTATTTATTCCGGCAGCAAAATAAGGCATTATTGAACTGATTTCGGGCAGAGAAATGTGATTTTACTGCCTAGGAGGTAAAATGAGGAAAAATTTTACTTTTATAATGTTGGCAATATCAGTTTATACTATTATCTCTATCTTATAACATTTTATATTCTGCAAACTTGGAATTTTATTGTGGCATTAGTCCTAAAAATGTACACATACTAGAAGCTAAATATAACGAAGACTTTTTGTACCGGAAGGTTATAGTCATGTTATAGTTAAAGTGAACAACAGGTTATAATATAAAAATAGTTTATATGTACGGTATCATAAGTATTTGTTTCATTTTCTTTAGCAAATTTTCATTGGAGTAATTTTCTAATTTCCCTAGTGCAATAAACATAATATATATATTTTTTAATAAAAAGAAATGTTTTGATCACAATTTTTTCACGCCCTTTCAAGAAAATAGTGAGAAGAGAGCTCGTACTTTACCAATTTTTGAGTTCTGCAAAAACACTAAAAACGTTAGTGTGAACACAGACACCTCGCAAAAGAAAATCTTTAGCTAGAATTCAGTATTAAATATGAATATATTTACAGATATATATTTCTAAAGAGTTTCATTAAAGTGAAAGTGTTGTAATTCATGTTAAAAAATCAGAACTATGATGACCGATGTAAAAAAACGGGGGAAAATTAAATAATTTTACAACCATACGAAATAGGACGAGTGGAAGCTATGTGCCACACAAAACACAAATTGGCAGTCTATTTCTCCTTAATTTTATTATTTAATAACAATAAAGGGAATAATTAAGCTTTCATGAAATTTAGGTGAGCTGTTTTGATTTCAAAGATTAATGTGATTATATCAACATTACTTATACTCCGGGGTATAATGAGTAGTGTATTTAAAAGTAATGACTAGGATTTATTATAAAGAAATGATAAATTGTTAGTCTTATTGAATATTATTCAGCGAAATAAAACTATCAAAATACTTCTTTTGTTCAAACAAAGAACAGTCTCATTAGTATTCTTTATTATAAATCTTAGCCTTGTAAAGTTCAAAATAGTTTTAAGAAAAATTTATTCCGAAAGATTTCTGTTTCGCAATTTTTTGGCTGTACAAATTAAAGGAATTGAAAAAAATTTACTATTATAATTTAATCATTAATTATAAAGAATTTATCATAAAGAAAAAATACTAAATAGTACGTATTACATAAAATATAACATGTTAAAGAGTGAGACTATACAGTTTACAAAGTACAGTTACGCAAATCTTTCAAGTTATAACCTTCTTTTGTTTACGAGGTTCAATTATAACCACAGAGAATAGATTGTAACCTTCCGGTACAAAAAGTCTTCGTTGTATTTAGCTTCTAGTTGTACACATATCCAAAAATTGTAAACATATCCAAATATTGTAGATACCCGTCCTTTCGCCAGGAAGAAAATATTTTTTTTTTAACTTATTGACCGGACTCTTAGATACCCTATTATTTTTATTTTTAACCTAATTCTGTCTGCTAATTTCTAACTCAAAACATTTGGCGTTATTAATTATTTTGTTAATTTTCATAACTAAAGTAGGTACTAATAAAATATTATTCAAATATAATTTTGTTTAAATAAAATACCCAGGTCTTCATGTCACGTTCATAAAAAAACTTAAATTTATTGGTATACAATAACATCTTATATGCTCTTCGAATAGTCTAAAAAGACGTTTTAAGTAATTAAACTACAAAAATTTTCCAGGGGGAGGGCCACCGGACACCTGTCTTTGACCCCTGTTTGAGTGTTTTAACCTGATAGCTTTCAAGGAGAAGGGGCGCATATAGGTAGGAGGTTTCGCCAGGGGCGCAAAATTCTAATTGCGGTCCTGGACTCTCTGTTTGCCAAATTATGCATTGAAATCGGCGGAGCAGTTTAGGCTCCACGCGTTTTCAAAGACAATGAACTTATTAAATCGTATTTTCGCTTTATCATACTTTCTATATAATATAAACTACACATATGAGCAAGTTAAAAGTTAGTATAGTTTAAAACTAGAAAGTTTTAAATAGAAATGAAGGAACGTTGAAACTAGAATCAAAATAAATCCATATAAGCATTATTCAATCTACCTCCGATTTTTCGTTGACTACATCAACATCTGTGATTGTTATTCTCAAAAATTAAGAGGATAAAAATCACATTTTTGTTTGCACGTTCCGGGCTGGATTATTTTTATTATATGTTCCTTATTGTAAAGGTGGCTCCTAAACATAATAAATATATCAAATGTGTGAGATTATGAAATGGTTATAATTAATAATTATAGAACGCACGTGTATGATATCAAGTTTAATAATGATCAAGCTACGTGATACAGCGTAGGTAACCTTCAGGTTATCCTATGGAGGTATAATCTTGGAGTAGTCCATGATTTCTCCCTTTTTAACAAATAAATGAAATAATTAGAAACATTAACATAAAGGTATAAAATTAAAGTAATTTTCGACTTTAAATATCCAAACGAACGGGTGGTTTAACCAGACGTCCAGACCTAGTTGTGACAGCTGGAAGTTCATCTTGCAGTGTATCACTGCATTTCTTAAGTATTGAATAACTAATGGTTCTGTTAGGGGTTGAATTCAACGTCGAATCCGAATCCGATGCCTGAGATTGTGTCGACAATCTCTTATGTATTGTGTCAGGTGAATATGTAGTCATGTCTGGTGAATGAGGAGTATTAGGTATTTCTGGTGATGAACTGGGTGGCTATAGGTGGCTTGTATAGGTTTTCTAGCTTATCTGGTACCTGGCGCAGGAAAGATGAATTTCTCCTGTATGTTTTTCCTTCTGACGTAGTCACTTTGTATGAGCGGGGATGTTCAGGAACCTTAGAGTCCACTCTTCCTTTTACCCATGAGTTAGACTGTTTTATAACCACACTGTCTCCTGGAGAGAATTCTTTTCGATATACAGCAGTACAGTCATAATAATTTTTCTGTGTTTGCCTTGACACAGCTAGTTTTTCTGAAACATCTCTATTTACTTGGGGATACATAGACTCTTCCAATACTGGTAACAATGTTCTCGTCCTTCTGCTCATAAGACGCTGTACTGGAGAACCAGTACCATCTGGTTTAAGTATATTACGGTAATTGAGTAGTGAGATGGCAATGTCTGTGCCATCCTCTGGACATTTATTTAACATAGCTTTTGCTGTCTGGACATATCTCTCGATTAAACCATTGGATTGGGCATAATGGGGACTACTTGTACGTATTGCAAAGTTCCAATCTGCAGCAATTACTTTGATGCAAAGAATGGGCCATTATCAGTGTCAAGATAGTCTGGAATGCCATGCGTAGCAAACCATTTTTTCAATATAGATATTACTGAGTGGCTAGATTCACTGTCAATCATTTCAATGTCAAAATATCCTGAGTAACTGTCTGCTATAATTACGTACTCTTCTTTGGCAAAGGAAAATAAATCAGAGGCTACTATTTCCCATGGTCTTTGTGGAATCTCACGAAGAATAAGTTTTTCTTTTGAAGGTGAGCACTGATTCAACTGGCACACCCTAAACTTAGCATTATAATTTCTGATCTCCTCGTCTATCCTTGGCCATTAGACTGTGTCTCTAGCACGTCTGAGGCAGCTTTGGATGCCCCAGTGGCCATGATGTATTTTTTCTAAAATATAATTTCTTAAGGAAGTTGGAATTATAACTCTACTACCTTTAAACAAGAGATCTCCATTCCATATGTGCTGAGTTTATCTCTATGAGGGAAATATTGCTGTAGCTCCTGCGGCAACTCTTGTAGATTCTCAGGCCAGCCAGATATTATTGTCTCTTTAAGAAGTTTTAAGGTTTTGTCTGCTGATGTCTGATCTTTCATTTTACTTTTAGTGTCCTTGTCAAATGGAAATACAACATTTATCTGAAGATCCGGTTCGTCCTCACCAGGCGGCAATAAATAATCTCTACTTAATGCATCAGCTATTTTCAGTTCAGTTCCTGTTTTGTAGATAACCTTTGGGTTGTATTGTACTATGTCAAATAAAATTCTTTGTTAACGAGGGGGAGCTAAATGTATTGATTTGTTAAAGATTGTGCTAAGAGGCTTGTGATCACTCTCTACAATAAGGTCTTGTGAAAATATATAGTTATGAAATTTCCGGCAAGCGAATCGAGTGGCAAACGCTTCTCGTTCAATCTGAGGATAAGCCTGCTGCGTTAATGTTAATGACTTTGCTGCATAAGTGACTGGACCATTGCTCTGAAGCAAAACTGCTCTTACAGATTTAGAGCTAGCATCGACAGATAATGTAACTGGCTTAGCTGGATTGAAAGGTTGTAGTACTGAAGCTGTTTGAAGTAATGATTTTATAGTATTGTAGTCCTTCTCCTGTTCTTCACCCCAATACCAGGCAACATTCATTTTTATGAGTTCACGCAGAGGGGCTGAAATCTGAGCAAGATTAGGTATAAACTTTAAAAGATATGTGGCCATTCCTAGGAATCTCTGAACTTGCCGAATATCCTCTGGTGATTTAAGATGTTGAATTGCAATGACTTTTTCCGGATCAGGAAGAATGCCATCACCAAATGCCATCATGAAATTAAATGTCCAAGAAACCGAATCTGTTTTTTGTTAAATTCACACTTCTGTTTATTGAGTGTGAGTCCTGCAGTCTGAAATTTTTTTTATTACTTTTTGAGTAACCACATGAAGTTTTTCTTCTGACTCTGCATAGATTAGAACATCGTCAATAGCTACCTCTGCATTAGTAAGACCGTCAAGTACTTTTGTCATTATTTGCTGAAATACCTCAGGAGCAGAGCAAAGACCAAACGGGAGTCTGAGGCACGAATATCTACCCCATGGCGTGGCGAATTTAAGTATACGAGACGTACGTTTGGATAGTTTGATTTGCCAGAATCCTCTATTGCAGTCTAATTTAGAAAAGAACTTTGCACTTTTTAATTTTGGTAATATTTCATCAATGGTGCTGAGAGGAAAGTGACGTCTTAAGACATATTGATTAATGTCAGTAGGATCGATGCATAATCTGATTTTTCCTTTTTGTCTCACTATCACCATGGGACTGACAGCTGGTGTAGGTTCAGTAACTGGCTCTATTACACCCATTTTGACCATATTATCGAGCTCAATTTTTACAGCTTCTCTAATCGAGCGAGGAATAGTCCTTGCAGATTGAATTTTAAATTGAGCCCCGGGCTTTAAGTCAATATCGTATGAAAAGTTTTCCAGGCAGCCGAGGCCAGTATAGACTTTTTCATTTAAGCACACATCTATTCTTATTCTTTTGATTAAGCCGAGAGCCATACAAGAGCCTTTTTTTAGTATAGGAGTTTTTTGGTAAATCTATTTTATCAACACCACTGTGTGTTATGACTTTAAGTTGCGATGAGCACTGCTCACTTGTCCTACTGATTTGTATAGCTTTTTCTAAGATTAGGTCATCAGTATTTAATAGTTTAGCTCTTACCTGCTCATCTTTAATACCAAACAAAATTCTGTCACAGATAAAATCCTTAGTTAGAGCTCCGAAGTTACAATTTTTTTATTTTATTCGTAGATTTGTTAGGAATTCATCAAAAGATTCCCCGCTTTCTTGGACAATTTTATTAAAAGTATATCTCTTATATCTGGTTTTTGGGAGAAAATATTTCTCAAATTCCTTAATAATTTCTTCAAAGTCTTTTTTATTTTCCTCAGTTAACGGCAATGAATCATATATGAAGTCTTGATTCTCAGATCATCTGAGAATGAAGTCTTCATTCTCTCATGTAGACTCGATTAGTGGGTCGAGTGCTACGAGAGACTTCGACTCGACTGATGATGGCGTTTAGCCGAAACCGGTCCAGTGATCTTCAAATCAAGCAAGTATCGACGCGACGGTAGGAATATCCTCATTTTGTCATGGACTACTCCAAGATTACTACTCAAAAAGTAATAAAAAAAATTTCAGACTGGATAAGCCTGCTGCGTTAATGTTAATGACTTTGCTGCATAAGTGACTGGACCATTGCTCTGAAGCAAAACTGCTCTTACAGATTTAGAGCTAGCATCGACAGATAATGTAACTGGCTTAGCTGGATTGAAAGGTTGTAGTACTGATGCTGTTTGAAGTAATGATTTTATAGTATTGTAGTCCTTCTCCTGTTCTTCACCCCAATACCAGGCAACATTCTTTTTTGTGAGTTCACGCAGAGGGGCTGAAATCTGAGCAAGATTAGGTATAAAATTTGAAAGATATGTGGCCATTCCTAAGAATCTCTGAACTTGCCGAATATCCTCTGTTGATTTAAGATGTTGAATAGCAATGACTTTTTCCGGATCAGGAAGAATGCCATCACCAAATGCCATCATGAAATTAAATGTCCAAGAAACCGAATCTGTTTTTTGTTAAATTCACACTTCTGTTTATTGAGTGTGAGTCCTGCAGTCTTGTAGTGGTTTTCTAGCTTATCTGGTACCTGGCGCAGGAATTCTTATTTGTGCATTTTGCATAACTGAATTTTTTTTATTACTTTTTGAGAAACCACATGAAGTTTTTCTTCTGACTCTGCATAGATTAGAACATCGTCAATAGCTACCTCTGCATTAGTAAGACCGTCAAGTACTTTTGTCATTATTTGCTGAAATACCTCAGGAGCAGAGCAAAGACCAAACGGGAGTCTGAGGCACGAATATCTACCCCATGGCGTGGCGAATTTAAGTATACGAGACGTACGTTTGGATAGTTTGATTTGCCAGAATCCTCTATTGCAGTCTAATTTAGAAAAGAACTTTGCACTTTTTAATTTTGGTAATATTTCATCAATGGTGCTGAGAGGAAAGTGACGTCTTAAGACATATTGATTAATGTCAGTAGGATCGATGCATAATCTGATTTTTCCTTTTTGTCTCANTCGATTCGCTTGCCGGAAATTTCATAACTATATATTTTCACAAGACCTTATTGTAGAGAGTGATCACAAGCCTCTTAGCACAATCTTTAACAAATCAATACATTTAGCTCCCCCTCGTTAACAAAGAATTTTATTTGACATAGTACAATACAACCCAAAGGTTATCTACAAAACAGGAACTGAACTGAAAATAGCTGATGCATTAAGTAGAGATTATTTATTGCCGCCTGGTGAGGACGAACCGGATCTTCAGATAAATGTTGTATTTCCATTTGACAAGGACACTAAAAGTAAAATGAAAGATCAGACATCAGCAGACAAAACCTTAAAACTTCTTAAAGAGACAATAATATCTGGCTGGCCTGAGAATCTACAAGAGTTGCCGCAGGAGCAGGACTGATTAGCAGGACTCTGCTAATGATGCGGCGCGGCGTTTAGCCGAAACTGGTCCAGTGATCTCTAGATTAAGCAAGTATCGACGGTAGGGATATTCTCATTTGATAACATACGAACTTGCGGTAGCAACTTACAATTCGACTATAATAAATATAATACACATGTAAGTAACTTGAATCAAATTTACATACATTTTAATTTGTTGCTCATGTCACGGAGTAATCAATATCATCAGAAAACTTAGAAGGTTATACGAGAAACTTTTGTTAATTTAATATTATAAGGGTTTAATAGCAGTCGAATAAAAATTATTGAATATTGTTATTACTTATTTTTAGTTTATTTGTAATTAAAGAAACAAGTTAAGTGGAGACATTTTGTCTCGTTTAACTTGTTTTCCACCTAGAAAACACAATATTGAGTTAATGAAGCACTTTGTTAAATGTATAAATGTTTCAGTTTGTTTGCTTACATAAGAGAAGAGAGAGAGAAATTAGTCTAATTATAGCTGGTAAAAGTTGTTTAGCATTCTAGTAAGGCTCTCTACAGTTTGGCAATTATGTTTTTACTGAAACTTACGATATTTAGACAATTTGACTGTGAACATACTTGAAGTAGTTTGAAGTCTATTTTGGAACTCAACTTTTAAAATTCAAAAAAATCTAGTTATTAAAATGTTTTCACGTCTCGAATTAATTAAAATTCTTGATGTGTTAGAAATTAAGTTTAATAATTATTCAAAAATCAAAAAGTAAAGAGCAGGAAAAAGCTATTTTTTTTTCTCTTACCAATTGTGATACAATACTCGTATTATTTGGCTCATTTTATTTATTTATTTATTTTTTTTACTTTTATTGTTGTTTTTAGTGTTTTTTTTTTTTTTACTTCCTCGTGAACGCATACATAATATGTAGAGAGAAAGTATTGTGTTAGCGCCGAACAGTGGTTTTTAAAGAAATGTCTGTCTGTTGCCTTTTGTCTGTCAGTCACCTGTGCATTAGCATTAGATTACCGGGGGGACCGATTTGAATTAAATTTGGCATGCAAGTTCAGAAAAAACATGCCCCATGGTGAAATCAAGAAATTCAAATCTCGAATCCGGTTTCGACGATTTTGATCCATTTTAATGTAAAATACGTTTTCCCGTAAAAAATTTACTTTTGATGAAAAGATACCTGACTTTTCTGAAAATCGAAAATTATATGTAAACAACCAACAACCATCTCTTGAACACTTCTTAAATGTGTTTAATAAAAAATTTAATAAACTACATAATTTAATTAGTTCATTTGTTTAACCTAATTAGGCCAAAAATTAAACCTATTCCTCTCACTCTTTTTCTATAATATTTTTTTTAGGAATTTTTGGGAAAAAACATTGCTATTTTTATTAAATATGAGACGTATGAAAAACCTTCGATTTTTAATGATTTTTCCCTTTATTTATTAGAAAATAGAGGGAAGAAAACGAAATTTTCAATGACACTTGGTACAAAATTTGTCCAAAAACAAATTTAAACTTATTTTTCTCAGGCTATCTTTAACCCAGGGACGGATGGGGGCACCGGGGTGGCGAAAATTTCCCGAATCATCACCAAGCCAATTATAAACCACAAAAATACGATTTTCTTATCACTTCAGAGAATTGTCCACTTTGATATATATATATTTTTTTTTTTCTAAAAAAGCATGTGCAAGTTCTAGCGTAGCAATGTTTTAGTTCTTTACATCGGAATCGACGTACAATTCTGTGTACTTATTTTATTTTATCAAATATTTAGCACTATTTTATTGAAAGCTCAGTTAAAATAAAATATAAAACAAATTGTGATATTTTAACTATCATTTAATAATAGGAAACAAAAAATAAGTTTTTTGGAAGGGGGCCCTCTGATTTCGAGGGGGGTGCTCATTAGATATTATGACGCTATGCAGTATTTTTCTGTGCCTGACAATTATTATTACTGTATAAGTACGAAGCAGACAGACATTTCAACAATTTTACTTTCATTCAGATCATATATTATCATTTTAATGTTAAAAAATTGACTAATACCTTTATAAAAGAGTTATTTTTTTAAGGATTCATGGATTGTAGAAAAAATTTCTATAAAAAGAAGGATGTTACTTTAATTGAAAATTGATTGGCGGTAAATTGGATGCAATCCTTTGGTGCTTAATCCCTTGCAGCGCTTCGAACATGAAGGTAATTTATTTCTCTCCTCTTCCAACTTAATTAAAAGTTTCCAAGTTTGAAAACGAGAAGTAGAAGGAAGGGGGCGTGCTTTAAGAGAGGTAAAACAAAACAAAGAACTTCTTGTTATATACTTAAACTATCTGGCACAGGGAGCGCTTAGGATCTAGAAATGCCTTCCTTTTTAACTGTCTCACCAATCAATCTATCACTGCAACCCTGTTCCCCTATCCATCTAATCAGTCCACCCATTTCCTCCCCCCTTCTATCAAACTGGATTTTTGCTTTCACTTCATTTTCCTCGGTATATAAAATAAGTCACAGGGAAGTACTTGCGTCCAAGTATATTTTGGGGTTTCGAAGATGGTTAAGCACACCCGTTACACAACTATGATATTTTATCGACCTCAGAGGGCTCTAGTTCGATCCCCCGTGTGATCACAATGTTTTTTATCGGAAATTTTTTCAGGAAATTTTCATCGCCCCACCATAAGGTATTACCTTGAATTATTATTTCAAAATTTTAGGACCAGCCGATATATTATAGTGGTCGTGAGGGGGGGGGGATTGGCAGACGGACATATCACCCTCGGCATGAGGGTTTCGAGAATTATCTAAGAAACCCTAAAAAGTATGTAAAAATAAATCGATGAATGTGATTCTAAAATTAATTTTATATGTTAAGCTTTTTTTTGTCTTTGTACGTAGCTAGAGAGTATTTTGATGTCACAAAAATTATATTTTGATTGATTTATACGTTTAATTTACACGTCTTGGGCCCTTAAGTCCAAAAAATGTATTGTTATTATAAAATGTCTGTCCGTAGCATGTCAAGAAATGTGGAGCCTAAATGAACGGGCCAATTTCAACTAAATTTTGCGCATATGTTTTCAAAAATTATACGCATAAAAAGAGTTACGACGGTTGTGTTGAAATAATTCTGTTGTACTCTTAAATATGAATTTAACAGGGAGTTGATTTTATCAGAGTTACTTAATCCAGCAGATTTTATATGAAACTATAGTTTATTGTTATGATGAATTTTTAAAAAAAATTAAAAATATTAACTTAAATCATACGCTACTGAGCTGTGTGTAATGGTTGGTGGCAGCCCATTTGAATAACTGTTATATTATTTTTATTTTT
>KZ651118.1:151344-162184 GCA_001010745.2 Gerris buenoi
TTTAACTAACAACACGATTAACTATAAAACTGATTCAAAAGATATTAATAAATATTACTCGGCTATCCTAAACATAAAATAAAATATAAAAATAACTTAATTTTTTCAAATCATAATTCCCGCTAAAATTCTATATAAAAGTTTTTTCCGTTAAATAAAATTATAATCATACAAAAATTATAAAACTCATGATAGATAATAAATAAAATAATAACAGCTCTTAGTAATTAAAAAAATAAAATAAAGGCAAATCTAGAAGCTCTCTGTGATAAATGTTGATAACACGTATACTCAAGCTCTCTGTGATAAGTCTAGTTACATTCCTTTTAAATTGTTATATTGTTATTTGTTAATCGTTACTTTTGTTATGTTTAACCCGAAGTTTGAAAAGGAGAGATAGTATAGAACACGTCAAAAGACGAATCTAAATTAAGATGATATTGACAGTTTTAGTTTTATAACATGTACGAAACCTCCATTCACCGGTAGGTTCTAAAATTTTAACTATTATTTTTAGTTTATGTTTATTTCTAATCTTATTCATGTAAAAGTTATATATGCATAGCCTTTTTTAAATATTTCAAGTTTTTTTAAAAAAAATACAATGATGTTACAGGCACGTTTATGCCCCGGAGTGGGGCGAAATATAGTCATTCGCAAGTTTTAACTTTCGTCGTTATTACCCTTTCTCGACCCATTTCTACACGTTTGCTAATAACTATTACTAAACTCGATGTGCATCATGAAGGGTATTCATTATTTTGACCACGTATTCATTACCCCTGTGTACTAAAATTTAATTTTAGAAAATTCATGAAGACAGTGATTTTCCTCTTGAAGGTCAAGTGTGCAAATATTCATCGAGATCGGATTAAAACTGTAGATTTGTATAAAGAACATACACATATACAAAAATACACACATACGTTGACTTTTATACATATTGTTTATAGCATTGGTAAGCCACATTTATCTGGTCTACAAGCCTGACAAAATTAGCCAAATTTCTTCTTTTTTTTTGTAAATTTTCATTGGCTATAATCCATGGAAATTGGCAAATTTGGACATGAAAAGTATTTAAACATATTGTTGTCTCATATTGTCGGACTTTAAGTGGTGATACTGAAACGTCATTTCTTACTGGTGATACTATAACATAATTTCTCTCCATCCTACAACACTTTGTTAAATTCCTAAAAAAGGGGGTTCCGCGTCTGAGACCAGAATGAAATCTTGATTCTCTATCAGCTCCTTAAGCCCGATAAAAGAGCCATGTCTTGTCACTTTTTATAATTGCTTTACTATTTTGGAAATTTTACTATTTTTCATAGGCTATCGCCAAAGGCGAAGTCGCTTTAATTAAGCCTAAATTTCGCCTTAATTAAGCTATTGTAGAAAGAGAGGTAGTTCATTACTTCATTACAAAAAACGACTTGTTGACTCTCTTTGTTGGTTTAATTTTTTACTTCCAATACTACCAAGATAGCGGAAGCATTGTGTTCACTTTTGCGAGGAGAAATGTTTTATTATTTGGATTATATAATAGGATATTGGTATTAAACAAATAAATATATGCGAGAAATATTTTATATATTTTGTTTTTATTCTTTATAATACTTCTGTTACAATTATTTTCAATTATAACTGTACATTGCATGTGATGTAATTTACAATGGTAGAGAGGGCATTTTCTTTAAAAGGATCTATAATCTAAAAGTGTTCACATACCTCAAAGATTTCATGCTGACCGATCGAATAAAGTTATATATTATTTTACAAAATTTTGAAAAACAAAAAAACAAACAAGTAGTAATTCCTATCTTTTTTTGCATTTTCCAAAAATTATAAAATAACAAATTCAACAATATATATTATTCTTTGCAAATATAAAGCAAAAAAAAAAAAATATTGTTAATTATTCTTGAAAAGTGCGTTGAAATGTTTAATCGTATGCAAACAAAAAATTAATACAAAAAAATAACAAAAAGAAAAATAAACAATTTTTGCGTCTTTTTGAAATAGATGAAATTTATTTTTTATCTTTTTAAATTTCACCATTCAAAAAAAATTAAATTAAATAAATTAACAATTAAAAAGTAAAAAAAGGTTTAGTGTTCAGTCCTAACTCAACAATTAAAAAAAAAAAAAAAAANTTTATTTTTCTTACTATTTACAGTGACACATTACGACAAAGAAAACAAATAAAAAAATAAATAAATAACACTGGTCCTGTGATAACGGGCAATTTGGTGTATTGCACTCAAGTTGTACGATTTTTAAGATACTTTTTGTTAATAATGTTATATCTACACCAGTTTTTATTATTATCTGCATAAATTGTTCGGTTTATGCTGAACAATTTATTTTGTTCACTTTTTTACATAATAAGAAGAATTATAAAACATTTAAATGAAATCGGACACAAATAATACATTTTTTTATGGACAGTAAAGATCAGATTATACATCGAATTTGGATCGGGGGTCCTACCAACACCAAATTAATAACAAAAATATATGAAGTGACTTTTAAAAATTAAAGAAAAACCAAAGAATGGCGCTCAAAATTACAATATCAAAAATTAGGAAAATTGAACTAAACAACCATAGAGTTAAGATATCGATCAATAATTTACGTGTATTAAGTGTGTGTGCTTATTGATTCTTTAAATTTCGAGATAATTTAATAAATTAACATTAACAATGTAATACCGTGATTATGCACACTGCAATAACACTAATTGTATATTTTAATAAATATATCGAACGTTTAGGGCACAATAATTTCTTCATTTAAATGGTAAGAGGACACAATTATTTTTAATACTTCCACAACTAACTAGAGAATTTCGGTCGATTAAAAAGAGATTCGATTCTTTCTTCTACTTTGAAGACTGGGTAGAATAACATTATCGTAAGGCTAAATTAAAGATTACTAAGTTCGACGACCGTTAGTCACAACAGTCATTTTATTACACCAATTTTATTTTATCTTTAACACGACAGGACTTGTCGCGGTCAGTGCGAAGTCAAATGTGCAAAGAGAAAGAGATCTTCAGAATCGCAGAAGTTCCAGATCGTCGAGATCGGATTGACGGTTAGAGTAGGTTAGTCGGCCCGAGGCCGACCAAGGACCTGCATCGGTCGAATGACCCAAGAGTGACGGTTCTACTCAATGAAGGTAGGCAGGGTAGTAGGGACGAGAAGGGTACGAGCCGATCTTGAGCACTCCATCGTGAAGATGATTACCGGACGCAAAATCTCCTGACAACCCCCCGTTACCATACACACCCTGCGATCCTGCACAAAAAACAAAAACAATACCATTAGTAAAAGTGAGCATAATTTTTATTGCAATTACATATTGGAAATGATGATTAAGCTCGTGAGTATTTTTATTAATACGGATAACAGAAAATTAAATAATTTTCCAGGAGTATTCTTTATGGAAAATAATGATCAAAACAAAAATAGATAGATTCAATATAATATGTATAAGCAATATTATTTGTAAGCAATAAGAGGCCATGCTTACAAGTTAAGTTACTCCACAACTTAAAACATTTTCAGTGAGATTACATTGTGTAAGGGTGGATTGAAATATCACAACCAAAAGAAGAAGTTACAGATACGGAAAGGGTTTTAATTTTTAAATTGCACCTTTTATTTTTTTATTTACTATACATTTTGCTATCGAATCAGCGTTATAAATAGTCTCAATCAAATTCGAAGAGAAAACTTGATTAATGTGAAAATACTCAGACAACTAGTGTGTAACAAAACAATTCAAAGCTCTCTGTATTAGATGTTCTCTTGTTTACAGTGGTTATTATCAGAAAACTTCATCCCACTGATTAATTACAGTAAAATCATAAGTTCATCAATATTCAATAAGAATTTTAGAAAGCTAAATTACAATCTGTATTAAAGGTTAAAATTTTTATTTTAAAATAATCATCATCGTCTCTTTTTGACCATGATGAACCCATTTGAGGCCATGATCGCTAATTTTTTTTTTTTTTTTTTGACATTGAACTTTTATTAAACTTTGAATATTATATTGTATGAGTAAGTTGTACAAATTCTCGGTCGAATCAACCAATTTAGGTACACAGTAGCTTTTATTCCGTACCTAAACTTATACTAATGATGAATATACATGAAGATTAAGTACAAATAAAAAACCATACAATTATTTTTTTATTAAATTATATTTTAACAAATATTTTAACTTTGTTTAGTACTTAAGTCATTTCATCATTTTTATAATATTTAAAGAAAGAAAAACAAATTAAAACCACAAATAAAACAATTTATTAATCACAATTTTTTTCGAATAATCATGTTAATAATCATCGATCTTTCTTATATTCTTATTTATTTACAAAAATGTTAAAAATTACTAAATATATATATAGCCTTTTTTAAATATTTCAAGTTTTTTTAAAAAAAATACAATGATGTTACAGGCACGTTTATGCCCCGGAGTGGGGCGAAATATAGTCATTCGCAAGTTTTAACTTTCGTCGTTATTACCCTTTCTCGACCCATTTCTACACGTTTACAGATTATTAATAAAAGGGACAAAATGGAAAAATCTACATAAATTAATTAGCAGGTCAAGAAAACGCTAATTGAAGAGGAGATGGAATTAGATAAAGAAAACAGCATCATTGTAAAATTCAATCGTAAGATAAAAAACCTAATCGAAGAACGGAATTATCCTAATGTCAACGACCTCTGGAATGTTAAAAAGATTATCGTAAAGCTCTGTAAATTGAAATCTAGATTGTCTTATTTACATGAACATAAGAATAACAATAAAACACCTTTACATATAACACAAGCAATCAACAGAGTAACATATATTTTTGATAAACAATATCTAGATAATGTTATATGTATAGCTTTTNATTTTTTTTTTTTCTTTTTGACATTGAACTTTTATTAAACTTTGAATATTATATTGTATGAGTAAGTTGTACAAATTCTCGGTCGAATCAACCAATTTAGGTACACAGTAGCTTTTATTCCGTACCTAAACTTATACTAATGATGAATATACATGAAGATTAAGTACAAATAAAAAACCATACAATTATTTTTTTATTAAATTATATTTTAACAAATATTTTAACTTTGTTTAGTACTTAAGTCATTTCATCATTTTTATAATATTTAAAGAAAGAAAAACAAATTAAAACCACTAATAAAACAATTTATTAATCACAATTTTTTTCGAATAATCATGTTAATAATCATCGATCTTTCTTATATTCTTATTTATTTACAAAAATGTTAAAAATTACTAAATATATATATAATTTGTTGTATTTTTTTCAATTACTTGTTTTAAGTAAGTAACTAGGCTTAAAAATCATTATTTTTCTCAATAATTTTCTTCTTGTTTATTTAATTATATTTTTTATTTTATTTTTCTTACTATTTACAGTGACACATTACGACAAAGAAAACAAATAAAAAAATAAATAAATAACACTGGTCCTGTGATAACGGGCAATTTGGTGTATTGCACTCAAGTTGTACGATTTTTAAGATACTTTTTGTTAATAATGTTATATCTACACCAGTTTTTATTATTATCTGCATAAATTGTTCGGTTTATGCTGAACAATTTATTTTGTTCACTTTTTTACATAATAAGAAGAATTATAAAACATTTAAATGAAATCGGACACAAATAATACATTTTTTTATGGACAGTAAAGATAAGATTATACATCGAATTTGGATCGGGGGTCCTACCAACACCAAATTAATAACAAAAATATATGAAGTGACTTTTAAAAATTAAAGAAAAACCAAAGAATGGCGCTCAAAATTACAATATCAAAAATTAGGAAAATTGAACTAAACAACCATAGAGTTAAGATATCGATCAATAATTTACGTGTATTAAGTGTGTGTGCTTATTGATTCTTTAAATTTCGAGATAATTTAATAAATTAACATTAACAATGTAATACCGTGATTATGCACACTGCAATAACACTAATTGTATATTTTAATAAATATATCGAACGTTTAGGGCACAATAATTTCTTCATTTAAATGGTAAGAGGACACAATTATTTTTAATACTTCCACAACTAACTAGAGAATTTCGGTCGATTAAAAAGAGATTCGATTCTTTCTTCTACTTTGAAGACTGGGTAGAATAACATTATCGTAAGGCTAAATTAAAGATTACTAAGTTCGACGACCGTTAGTCACAACAGTCATTTTATTACACCAATTTTATTTTATCTTTAACACGACAGGACTTGTCGCGGTCAGTGCGAAGTCAAATGTGCAAAGAGAAAGAGATCTTCAGAATCGCAGAAGTTCCAGATCGTCGAGATCGGATTGACGGTTAGAGAAGGTTAGTCGGCCCGAGGCCGACCAAGGACCTGCATCGGTCGAATGACCCAAGAGTGACGGTTCTACTCAATGAAGGTAGGCAGGGTAGTAGGGACGGGAAGGGTACGAGCCGATCTTGAGCACTCCATCGTGAAGATGATTACCGGACGCAAAATCTCCTGACAACCCCCCGTTACCATACACACCCTGCGATCCTGCACAAAAAACAAAAACAATACCATTAGTAAAAGTGAGCATAATTTTTATTGCAATTACATATTGGAAATGATGATTAAGCTCGTGAGTATTTTTATTAATACGGATAACAGAAAATTAAATAATTTTCCAGGAGTATTCTTTATGGAAAATAATGATCTAAACAAAAATAGATAGATTCAATATAATCTAAATATTANATGATTAAGCTCGTGAGTATTTTTATTAATACGGATAACAGAAAATTAAATAATTTTCCAGGAGTATTCTTTATGGAAAATAATGATCTAAACAAAAATAGATAGATTCAATATAATCTAAATATTATTTGTAAGCAATAAGAGGCCATGCTTACAAGTTAAGTTACTCCACAACTTAAAACATTTTCAGTTATAGTCACAGAATCAATAATTATTAATTTTAGGACTCCTCAAGCAAAACAATATGTATATTAAAACAAGTAATTCGTAAGTCAAATATTATTGGGTATAATCAGGAATTTCAATAATGAGGTAAAAACAAAATGATTACAGACAATGTGCTTTAAACTGGCAGATGATAGAATAGAAATATTACTAAAATATCCTAAACAGAGTGAATTCTGCAATCACTAATGGACCTGGAGTAATTAAGTATATAAACGAGATAAATGACAGATAATATGCCCGGATCGATCCGACCTGAACACCGACATGAAGCCTGAATAAAGATAGAACAGTGTCGAGAGCTAAATAAAACGTTTTAAATGAGATGCCGAACCAAGTATCGGAGAACACGTCCGAAACGTGGTGGAGAGAGACGAGGTGTACGGCCTGTACTCACGGCAAATTAACAGATGTAGATTATGTATGACATTTAAATATGTAGAGAATTTGTGTGAATTGGAGGATATGTGTGTGGGGCGCGGTTTTTGTGAAGGGATGAATAAAATAAGTGCGGGGGGATGGGTTGTGCGAGAGTAGTAGCGGGAGAGGTTTTCGGGCTAATGCAAGGCCCTGGTGTCGGTAATGGACAAGGGTTGTCTTCATATATTTTCCACCAGATGTCAGGTTCTAATGCACTCTGTTACCTGTCTATCACTTCTAACTCCCCTTCTCCTCTGGCCCGAGCTACTCCACTCAACTCGACTCTACCGGGGAGAGGGGTCCACTTCCACATCTCTTTAACTCACTCCTCTCCCGCTCCAATCACCTTCACGACTTACATCTCCTATATCACTTTTCGCAGAGCCTAGTCGCAGAACATCACCAGACCTCGTGTTCCTTCCTGTGAGATATATCACCGCATCTCAGATTCCGAGCATCACTCAAGTCACTTTTATCACAGCTAAGTCCCTCTCCTTATTACTCGGTGGCGTAAGATGTTATTCACACTTTCCTACCTTGTAACTATATTCTTCAATTTTCTAATTTCAGAGTTTAAATCAGTTAATAATATTAGTTAGAAAGTAATCCTAAGATATTTTCGCGAAAAAGAGAAGTACGCGTATATAAAGAATACGTAAAATAAATTATAAATTATTAAATATTATTCCTATAAGAAAGTCACAGTCCAACTAAATTTTTCTAATTTATAAACAGTTCACGTGCTTCCGTGCTTACTGAGGGAAGCGGATTTTTTTTTACGACTTTAAAAATTCCAAATCAGAAATGCGATTCAAACACTAGAGAATATTTCTGATCCCATTCATTCTTTCTTGGCTCATTGTTGGTGGTCGCACATAAGTTTCAACTTTCTGCGCCCAATTTCTTCTTTTCCACATGCGCACACACATTTATTTACACCAATATTTAGAAATTTTAATTATTTGTCTAAAGTAGCACAAAGATAGCCACTGACTAACTGTTTTCACTATTTCTAAGGAATTATATTATATAAAATCTATCAGTACGCGTGTGTATAGTCGTTCTATAAGCACAAGTCCACGGTAATTATTTAGAATTACATATATTGAATGACCTCAAACGAACTGGTCGCTAGCCAGTAAAACTAAAAAAAACGCAATTAACAATTACAATATATGAGTTCCATTATCAGTATGATCATGAGTCAAAGCATGAATTAAGGTGTAATTTAAGCACAAATAAGGGGTAGGGAGTAGCGAGAAAAGAGTGGGACTTCAGAGTTAACAGGCAATAAAGAACCTTTTAAAGCGTTAGCTAACGAGGTAAAAACGATAATTAAACATTAGCAAAAGGTTTTAAATTTATTAGCACAGGAGCTATTCCGAGGATACGTATTTCTCAAGACCTCGGATTTGCCTTACTGAAACGGCAAAGGGGATAGTTTTCCATTTCGAGTTGTGTTGATTTTGGCTACATACGAAATTAGCTCCTTTTCCCAACAGAACGCCGTATAAACGTCCGAACGTTTTCACAAAACGGGGTATTTTCACAATGTTTACACAGGAGGGGTCCTTTTACGCCGAAACGAACCCTGACAAATAAGCGCCACTAATAATAAAGTCATTTGAAACCCGAGGCACACAGCTCGGCCTCCTCTCCTCGGGTCCCTGGAGCTTCCGCCATTGTTGAAAATTTAACAAAGACCGTTTTGACTTTCAATTTACTTTTGTTTTTGAGCCGGAGCGCAAACAAAAGGAACGTTTTCACGTCCGACTAAGCACTTGGAGGGGCTAGAATAATTAATTCGAAACGCTAATGTGGCAATTTGTATTAAACGATAAAACCCTTATGTAACAAAATTCTCATATGACGTTTTAAAGTTTAAACTCCTTTATTTATCGCAAGTAAAGAAAAAAAATGTTTTAGAAAAACCATCTAATAAGAACATTTTTTGGATAACAAAATTACACAATTACTACACGTAACTTTAAAACTAAATTGCAGTTTGTACACGTACATTTAACTCGTCTACATTTAAAATGAATATTGATTAGACATTATAATATTGTCATAAACTGCATTTTCTCCCCCTCATGTTTTCTTGTCATATTATATTTACAACCAAATATTAATTCGTAACAAATCAGACAAGAAAAAAAATTAGTTAACGACCGCAGTTAAGAGCGAGCAAGAACGAGGCGAGACCAGATAACTGGGACACAAGTCTGAATCCAGCAGACGAGCTAAATAAATCGCCATGGAACATTTCCAATTCTTCCTTAATAATTGGTTTGAATGATTCTGTCGCCGGCCTTTATTGCGTTCTATCTTCGATACAAATTACAATAATGTTGCCTAGAGTCAGCTATGGATTTATGTCTAGCATTTCTTTTAGTACGTCAAGTATTATTAACCAGGCTAGGATAATATCCTCGGAGTAGGGCCGACAAGAGTAGAATTGGAATGAGTCCAGCTTTAATATAATCCTGATAAATTCATCGCTTCTTCCCTCGCTCTTATCCTATTCTATTATTTATACTGTTCATTTAAAATAATTGTTTTTAAAATTATTTTATTTTTCTTTTACATCCAAGACATTTATTTATTATTTAGTAGGGAAACGGTAATGCTTTGCTTCCACATCATTAAGGGATTTAACCCTAATATCCCTTTCTTCTCTGTTTTTAAAGAATACATAAAATGTAAACGTTGTAATACAAAAATAAAAAAATTGTCGAAATATTTTATTATAAGAGTAGCAGTAATTGTACTGTATATTAAAAAAAGTGAAAAAGCTGTCACCTTTAACTTTGTACTTCTTATTCTTTGGCCACGTTTACTTTCTTCTTCCACTCACTATTACACATTACATCTATGGCGAAAGACCAATACGAAATTGCTTTACTACGATACTTCGTCAAAATAATTAAAGGGATTACATCCAAGTCAGATTTGCTAAGGCTAAAAGGCATACATTTACACTAATTAGGAGTTTTTTTCATTACAAGTTTTTACGAATTCAATTTATTTCTTGCTTGTTTATTAACATATAATAGTGGCTAACAAAGAAATCAATTCATTATTAAAAAAATCAAGTTTCAATAAAAAAATTAAGTTGCAAGTTGAAAGTAAGAAAAAGGGAAACATTAGAAACTCATTTTAATATAGGATAGTAAATGTTGTCAAGGTGCCAATGTAATTTCTGGCCCGTTAGTAGAAGAAAACTCCCACTAGAATCTTCCTAATGGGATTAAAGGTATCTTTTGAAAGCTTTAAAGAAATTAAAATCTAAGCCCTCCGACTCAGCTCTTAAGCCAGCTACACTTTTTTCCGCCACCTTTCTTTTTTTTAACATATTATAACACTTTTTTTTTCTTTTTCCAGTTATTTTTTCAGTTATTTTTCAGGTACATTTTTTTT
>KZ651118.1:169585-182914 GCA_001010745.2 Gerris buenoi
AATAAAGGCTTACGATTCATTTGCTGAGAGATACCATATTCGTCTAGAAGCCCAAAATTATTTGAGAAAAATTTATTTATTTTAATTGCATTAAGTTTTGGAATCAATATATTTTTTTTTCTTTATACGAGTGTACAAATATAAATGCAATAGTACATTAAATTCTGTATAGTAATTAATATTTATCTTAATACTGTAAAAAAAAAAACTTTTAAAAAATAATAATTATAAATGGGTCAATTAAATTATTTACCAGTAAGAAGAAGTAGAATCGTATTATACAATTTATTTAATGATGACAAAGGAAGGACGGAAAAAGAAAAAAAGAGAAAAAATTGGTTTTAAATCTTTTTTTAAGGTAAATTAAACAAGCTAACCTCGGTTAGGTAAAACAAGAGAGAGGGGGTTTTAGGAAAGAAAAAGGGAGAGAGAAGAGAGAGAATCTGTTGCTAGAATTAAATCAAAACACGGCGAGTCTGCCGCCCCACCCCTCGGACAGAATTAACAGGGGTAGAAGTGTTGGGGCGGATCTCTCGGCCACCGACAGACCTTTTTTTTCTTGCTTCCTCCCTCTTCCTTAAATCAACAAAGAGCTACTTAATGCTCTCTCCTGAGAGGGAGGAAAAGGCTCAATGAAGAGACCCCTACCAGAGCTGTATTAAGAATGAAGTGGAGGCGGAGGAGGAAGGAACGAGAGGAGGGTGAATCCTTCCTAAGGAAGGAACAGAGACCAAGAATATATAGAAGACCTCCTCAACCAGAGACACAGCTTAACAATTTCCTAAACTTTACTGAATTGGAGACGAGAATATTGACTTAAATTATAATATTTTGAAGTACAAACGAAGTCAGAAAACTCTACAAGTGATCCACAATCTTTTTGTTTGCTCATTTAATGACAATACAGTTGAAGTATTCTTCTTTAATTACTCTTATATTGTATGTATTAAGTCTTTTTTTTTCTCTCTCCCCTTCTCTGAGTTTTAAAATCTCCTTTTCATTTCTCTTACGTCAATTTCCGTAATGCTGCTAGGGGGCGAAGTTAGCTTGCCCCGGCTCTCTTTTCAAAGTGTATGAAACCAAGTAAAACTGAGATCATTAGTAAGTAGTGCGGCAAGGGCCTTGTTGCTAATTGCCCCCCTCTTTTTACCCCATCTCTTTTTCTTATTAAGCCGTATTTTTAATCAAGAGCTTTTTGAATAATTTATCTGGTATGAAGTAACCTCTCTCGTTCTGCCTCCTCCCCCTTCCCTCGTTCAAATTAGTTAAGTAAGCCATTAGTATAGATAGAGGAGACGATAGCGGCTTTTAGTGCTAATGATTCATTACTCGAACAGAAGGGGACATGGAGGGGGGTCAAGCTTTCCAAGGGGAGATTGAAAGAAAACATTTGACCGCCATACACTTCGTTCCCATATATAAATATAAGTGAAAGGGGTAAAAAAAGTGCTGGTGTAAAAAAGAAAGAATTATTTACTTTTTTTAATCGATTCTGGGTGTTACGGAGTTGGAGATCAATTTAGTTAGTAGGATGAAGTCTTTTTTTTAACTCTACCCGATACTTTTCCAATCGCAATATCCATTTAGGAAAGCAGGGTTGCTCCTGTTTATTTTGATGAGTGAAAATGTCCTGGCCCTGCCCCTCCCTCGGCTAACCCTATACTCTTGGTTTTATCATTTTGGAGTTCCAAGTCATCTGAACCGACATCTACCCCCTCGCAATTTGATTGGAACAGAAGGGGACATGGAGGGGGGTCAAGCTTTCCAAGGGGAGATTGAAAGAAAACATTTGACCGCCATACACTTCGTTCCCAACCTTTTCCCCTCCACATATTACATTAACCAATATAAATAAGTTTTTCTGAGTTAGGGAAGGGAGGGAGAGGTGAAGGAGGACTGGTTCAAGTCAGGGATTGACCATGTCCAATTTTCCCTCACGCCTTTTTTCAGGGGTTAAAAAAGTTATTTTTTATAAAAAAAAAAAAAAAAAAAAAAAAAAAAAAAAAAAAAAAAAAAAAAAAAAAANCTTCCCTCGTTCAAATTAGTTAAGTAAGCCATTAGTATAGATAGAGGAGACGATAGCGGCTTTTAGTGCTAATGATTCATTACTCCTTATCTAACTTTTTTTTTTTAAAAAAAAAAAAAAAAAAAAAAAAAAAATTACATGGGCGTTCTAACTCGCTCACTCGGATTAACGCACTCTTTTCAAAGTTGTTTTGCATCTTGCAACCCTCCTCCGTCCCACGGTTTCCCGCTTCAGTATAAACAAAGTCGTTCATTTAGATTCAAAACTCTCTACGGCGTATCCACTTTACTCTCGCAGTCTCCCTAACAGTTATCGTTGTGAGTCTCTCTTTTCAAAAACCGACTTACTTTATTTTATAACCATGTGTGTCTGCCACATGACTCTTTTAAATCCTTCAAAAATCAACCGCATGAGGTAGTTTTCTTGTTTTTTATTCACTCAAAGAAAATAATGATAAAAAAAATAATAAAGGAATAAAAAACTAGGTCAACAACATTAGCAGGATAATTATGAAGTTCTTATTCACAGGATCACATACTGTAGCAGCTTTATTATTAATGGCTGGCTGTTTTTAACAAACCAATATCCTTATTAAAAAAAAATGCAAATGCTTTTTGACGAGGTAAATTCAGAGAATAAAAATTTACAATTATTTATAACAATTGCAGTCCAAAAATGTCTGACTTAAGCCAAGCTAGAAGTTTGTGGAGAAGTTAATCTTTTGGCTCCTTTTGGCCAGCTAAATTCGTCTGCGGGACATAGCTTGGCAAAAGGCGCTTGAAAAAGAAAAAGAAAAACAAATCGGTGGAGAGCAGCCATCTCCCGCCCATTTTGGTGGTCAATGTGATTTCAATGAGTACAGACATAGTAAGTTAATCAAAAATCAAGTTCTTAGTTTATAACTTAATTGGATAGTTATTCAAATATTACTCCAAATCAAAGTGGTCACCTGACTAATATACTCAGGATCGTTAAAATAACATTGTCCACCAAAATAGGCGGCAAATGGCCGCGCTCCACCGATTCGATTTTTTTCAAATGCTTTTTACCAAGCAATGTTCCGCAGACTAATTTAGCCGACCACTTATTCTTAAAAGGTACCAAAAGATTAACTTTATACACAAAATTATAGCTTGAAATTAGTCACACATCTCATCTCATGCTCTCACATGCATGCTATCTCCTGGACTATTATTTAATAGGTATAATCCTCTTACTATCTCACTGTAGGTAAAATTTGTAATTATGGCCAGCTATATTTTTTTAAATACCAGCAATTATCATCCCATACAAATAAAGGCTTACGATTCATTTGCTGAGAGATACCATATTCGTCTAGAAGCCCAAAATTATTTGAGAAAAATTTATTTATTTTAATTGCATTAAGTTTTGGAATCAATATATTTTTTTTTCTTTATACGAGTGTACAAATATAAATGCAATAGTTAATTAAATTCTGTATAGTAATTAATATTTATCTTAATACTGTAAAAAAAAAAACTTTTAAAAAATAATAATTATAAATGGGTCAATTAAATTATTTACCAGTAAGAAGAAGTAGAATCGTATTATACAATTTATTTAATGATGACAAAGGAAGGACGGAAAAAGAAAAAAAGAGAAAAAATTGGGTTTAAATCTTTTTTTAAGGTAAATTAAACAAGCTAACCTCGGTTAGGTAAAACAAGAGAGAGGGGGTTTTAGGAAAGAAAAAGGGAGAGAGAAGAGAGAGAATCTGTTGCTAGAATTAAATCAAAACACGGCGAGTCTGCCGCCCCACCCCTCGGACAGAATTAACAGGGGTAGAAGTGTTGGGGCGGATCTCTCGGCCACCGACAGACCTTTTTTTTCTTGCTTCCTCCCTCTTCCTTAAATCAACAAAGAGCTACTTAATGCTCTCTCTTGAGAGGGAGGAAAAGGCTCAATGAAGAGACCCCTACCAGAGCTGTATTAAGAATGAAGTGGAGGCGGAGGAGGAAGGAACGAGAGGAGGGTGAATCCTTCCTAAGGAAGGAACAGAGACCAAGGATATATAGAAGACCTCCTCAACCAGAGACACAGCTTAACAATTTCCTAAACTTTACTGTCAAACAAAAAAAATATACCTATAAGTACATAACAACCTTAAGGATTACCACAAAATACTTTATTTCACTTATTATTATAACGTCCTGTGTGTTTATATAACTCCTTAAAGGGTCTAGAGATGTTTAAAATAAATTATATAGTATTTATTTTTAAAAAGTATCCATTACTTTTCTTAGAACCTAAATTAACAATTCTTTATAAGATTATAGTGCTATTGAATAAATTTCAACTTAAAAAAAGTTGATATATTTATTTAAATTAAATAATTACTTTATAAACAAAACGAATCAAATAAATATTGAAAATAGTGTATTAAATAAACGTAGAAGTATCCTAATTTTTGAAGAGATGTGTAATGACAAAGGCTGTAAAAATCTTCTTCTTATAGCATATTTAAATAAATAAAAAATACTTAAGTAAAGTCGATTTAAATAGTAGGGATCAAAGAATATTAATTTTATTAGTCTACCTGAGAGAGCTTGGAAACATTTAAAGGCTTTGCCTATTGATAGTTTTTCCCAACTGCCAATTTAATTATCTTCGGGTTAAAAGGGAAGGCGAAATGGGTTTTAGGAAAATTCTTGCGGAGCTCTTCTTTGAGAGTCGAAGTTAGACAAACAGATACAATTACAGAGAACAAAAGGAGCAGTTAATGGAAGATAGCCCTCCAGAATAGAGGAAGGAAGTTCGCATCAAGAGTAGAAAGCAAGAGGAGAGACAAAAGATCTGTTTGAAAGGGGATATACAAGTGTAGCCTAGAGTTTGGGATGTAAACTTATTACTGGGGTTTACCCAGGTAAGGGGCCTATCGGTCAGGGCCAAAGGTAAACAGGCCGGCCCTCTCCACCGACTCGATAAAATTTAGCTTTGTACCGCAAGCCTTCATTACTGACCGCCTAATTAGAAACGCTTTGTGAGTCGAGCTTCAGACGTAACATTGCAGGCCACGAGAAAGGCTTTACCTTTGTACCTTTCGCAGTCCGTCCGAGCGGGCATTCTTACTCCCCTCTGCGAAGCTTTGATCGGTTCACTGTGTATCATCGGATTTTCTCGTCTAATACACTAAATTAAACCCCGACTATTCTCTGATGTCTCAAAGGTCCGACTCCCTCTCTCTCTCTCTCGGCCACTAATTCGGCATTAAATCGACGTACAAACAAACGCCCCGACATTATATGGTCGGACAAATGGAAAGTTCCGCTCGGAGAGGTAGAGAGAAGGTGCACAAAGGGTACAAAAGCGCACCCTGTGGGCATCCACTCGTACCGACTAATCAGTTTCACCTAGTTAACTAATAGCTTACTAACTATCTCTGATCGGCTACTCGACCGTTAACTCTCCACTTTACAAAGGCAACCCACGTTATTAAATTTATAACTTTGTACAACAAATGTTTTCAACAGAGTTAAATTGTTTATAATTAACAGAGGGATTCCTGCAGGGAAGCCCTTTTCAACTAAGTCTCAAGTAATTTAAGCATTATTATAGAAATAATAAAGCAAATAATCCTCTGAAAAATCCTATCTCTTCAGTAAATAAGTAATCGGGTTTCCGACATCAAAGCTTCGTGGCAATACTCAAAAGCATTTTAAACAAAATTAGATATACTTTGGAATTTAAATATTTAAAAGGATTTAATTAATTAGAAATGAGCTTTAAGGCAACGTTATAAAATATAAATGTATAGTTTTATTAGCTTCGTTAAATTATTTTTCTATAAAAATATTAGTATTAATAAAAATGTGTTCAAAGTAATATTTCTAATTATTAAATTCCCTAAACATCTCATTATAAAATACGGGAAACTGCAAACTATATAAAATTAAATACAGCATTTTGAATTTCACAGGAAAATATCAAACTACATTATTTTTTTAAACGTCTGTCATTGATCAGAATAAATGAGTTGAAGAACTGAAATAATTTGAAGACAGGTCCAAGTCAAAAGGAGCCTGCAACATCAAATTACTTAACTATGAACTTAGAATGCCATTATTTGATGTTAACAATGACCATTAACCGTATATCGACCGCTTTTTAGATCACTTAGCTAGAAAAATAATAACAGGATGCTTTCGTTTACCTGATATATATTCCTCGTGACATAATTAGGCCCCTTGAAAGTCTATATTATTAGAATAGGTCATCAGATACTTTTTTACACATTTGACCATTTATTCGAGGTTGTTGGGTAACGCGATACGATTCCTTTCAATCCCAAATACCTCTAATGGTTGCTGTAGCTATCAAATTTCAAAGACCTAAAGACATTGACATGGCCTAAGCTCGCAAGTTATTTTTAGATTCATAAGTTTTTACTTACCACTACATAAAAAAATCAGACTTTATAAACGGAAACCATTAACAGTATTAGTCTCGTACAAAATTCTAAACTTTTAAACTATTTTAGCTACTACATTATGTCGCTAATTTAAGTTATTAATTAATTGTATAAGATAAATTAATGTTTTTAAGTAACCTAAATCTTGTTATCAACTATATAATGTTTTCTATTAAAAAAATAAACATTATAATCATACACTTAAAAACCAAAATTATAAAGCAAAATGCAATTGAGAAAGCTTTAAGGAAGGAAGTTGATGTATGAATGCGTTCATAAGGAGGGTCGGTGAACTCGGTGTTTTTCACATGTATTATACTCTGTGCAGTGTGTGCTTCCTTTAAAAAAATAATTAACATAACCTATTACTTGTGTTATCTATTCACTAGAGTAATAATCCAACTTCTATTTTTAGAAAGAGAGTTAATGTATTACATAAAGTGGGCCCAAAAATTAATTGTAGACGTTATAAATGTTTCCTTATGGTATAATTAATAATCTTGAACTATAAATTCCCAATATCTTATCTAAAATATATGATCATTCTGTATTAAAAAAGAAATTATTAGAGCACAATTTATATGGAATAATAACTAATACTTTTCCTATATACCTTCGGAGAAGGTGAGGAAAAGTAAAAAACATGTAAACAAATTTTGACGTAAATCTGGCAACCATAACAATCTAGATTCATCAGGTAAAGATTAGTTTCAAAGCTGTAAATACCGACATTTTGCTTTATCTTTTGGAAGAATATTCAGAAATATTTAGGATTATGTTATAATGCTCTCTTAAATTGCTTGCAGTAATCAAAGGTAAACATCACACATAGGCATCCTTCAAAACACTAAACCAAATCGATTAAATCCAGGTCCAGAAATCTTCGTAACAGATAAATCCCAGTGAGTATAGTTCAGTCGCAATAAAAAGCCATGAACTGTTGTCATATTTGGCGATATTGTTAATCGTAATTTAAAAGAAACAATTGGTTGTAATAGCTATTTACGTACCTAGAGCAGTAAGGGCGTTATTACTGGCCGAGGGCGAAGTTTGAAAGCACGAGTGCGTTTAACGCCCGAGGCCTGTCATAGCGCTTACTGCTCGTGGTGCGTACACTATTTTATCGCCCATCACATGTAAACTAACTACAAAAAACTATTTTGCCGTTATCTTCAAAAACAATAAATGCATATTAAGGTTAAATCATTACCAAAACAAACCGCAGATATAAAAATATTTATTGTTTACTAATTGAAAAGCTGACGCTGAGAACTACTAGCGCTTCCTGCACGTCGCGAAGCGGCCCGGCCAGGAAGCGGCCGCTTCTCGAACTAATTAGCGGCCCTGTAATGATAAAGCAGGCATTATTACCGGCCCCAGGGCTGAAATATGAACTTTACCGGCCACTCAGGATAGGAATGTTTACAAGCGGAGGGCGATAAATCTATTACACTTAATTCTTTTTTTTTTTAAAGAGAGGAAATATCTTATTTATCTACACAGTTATTATACACTAAATAAATAGTGGAAATGTAAAATCTCACGGTTGAACTACTAACCTCGATTCTATAGCTCACAATTGCTCAAAACTAGAAAGATATGTAGGAAAAAATATCTTCTTATATTAAATAAATATCGGAATAAAATTTAATCCCTACACTGCAAAAATAATAGATTTTAACAGAATATAAATATGAGATTGACACTAAAGAATTAAATGATTTATTTTATTCACAAGAAGATATAATGTATATAGAAGGAAGGGAAAGCGGATTTAGCTTATGGGTATTTTGAAGAAGGGTATATGAACACAGACAAGAAAAAAACATGAAAAACAAAATAATAAAAAAATGTATAAGGGGAATAAAAAGTTGGACTTGATCCAATGTGCGATGCCAGAGAGTCCATCCATCAACCAATGGGAATAGCGATCTTTCATCCTCACAGTCCTTATACTTGCGATATAAGGATAATATATGTATATGTCATAGAGAAACGTTAGTATATATATAGAGAAAAATAGCCCGTTTGTTTAAGAGAACTCGTAGCTTTTTTTACTTTTTTTTTGGCTGCAAGCGCGTGTGAATATGTCACACATTATGAATACTAGCTTATGTGTTAGAAAGTAGTATATAAAAAAATATGGAAAGGAAAATACGAAGCCAAATATTTGTTAACACTACATATCTATTAAAAATCATTCTTAAAAAATAGCTTATATATGAAATAGACGAAAAAAAAGTTATATTAGTATTATTGCGAATATTATTAATTTACAAACTAACAACGTTATCCATTAAAATAGAGTATTTTGATTACTACGTTTTTATTTTTGTCTATGATTTTCCTGGTGAAAAAGAAGTTCACTGTATATTTTTTTTTTTATTTGAATACGTCAAATATTGCTATATATTTAAAATCAGTAAATATGTGGCTTAATTCTATCAGATTATACTTGTGTATACCAGTTTAAGCAAAAGCTTTTTTCGAAGTTGAGGTATATATACATGTATATGTTATTTGAACTAAATATTGCATTATTCATTCACCGCATTTGTTTCTTTTTTTAAATTAGTATATAGTAATTTCATAATCCATCATTTCATTTAACCCAAATTGCATCGAAGTGTGGAATGGGCAGAAAAATTGATGAGTATTGTTATGCGACAAAAACATTAATAGAAGCGAACGGAAATTAAATTTCAACGTCATCAAATATAATGGGCTTATTAATGATTAATGACGGAGGGAACAGCTCAGACTAAAAGCCTATTAAATCCTGTGTTTTTTTGTTACGATGTTATCAACCAAGAGAGAATTATTACAAAAAAAAATAAATCATTGATGAATTTCAGACGAGACACAAGATTAAAATAAAAAGAATCATTTTAAATTGTACTCAACTTCATTATCATTATTTTAAGTTGTTTTTTTTTATTACTTATTTTGATTGATTAAAAATTTACTATTTTGACAAGTGATGCATCCTATCATCAATAAACTATCAATCCTTATAATAAATTATAAAAGATATGATCGGAGAAGAGAGTAAAAAAAAAATTGGCTAATATCTAATATTAGATGGTAAAGGATGAAGGTAAAAAAAAGAAATGAATCGAATGCACGTTTTCTTAATGATCTCGAGGTATGTTTACGTTCAATAGTTAAGAAGAATTTTAATCGAAATGTAAATCCAGGTCTAATAAAAAAAGGATATGCAGGAATAGCCTATGCTAAAAAGTATTTGGTTTTTTTTATAAAGATAGAAATGATGTAACTTTATAAGTACGACTAACTTGGTACTTGGTTGATAGATTTATTGGCTGTATCGACAAGAGCATTAGACTTTAACATGTCAGAAAATCCAATCTTCTTAATATAATATACGTATATATATGTATATATATATATTTTTTTTTACTTGAATTCTTTTTATTCTATAATTGACTAAAATTTAAGAAGTAAGACAGTTAGGTAGGAAAAACTATGCTTGTTTCAACTCAATTTACCCCCAATGAACGTTTCATATTCCATCTTAAAAATATTTGAAATACCTTCAAAGTAGTCTAATGTGTCAGTTATATACTCAGATTTTTTTTTAAAAAATTAAGTAAGAGGTAAATTCCATAGAGAAATTTGAATAGAAACTCCAATCGCCTTTACATTGTACACAAATAAATGCATAATATCGCATAATTTAAATTTTTGGCAAATAATTACAACTTAAAGTATTTTTTTTTTAAGTCAAACTTGCAAAATCAGCTTCTACAGACAACAAAATTATACCGAAGTTTTTAGTATCTTGACAACTACCAGCTTTATTCTAGATCTAGATCATTCTCTATAAATAAGATCAACCAATGTTGCTACAAACTTTGAATGCAGCTAATATTTCATTATTATATAATTTCCTTAGAGCTTCTACAAAAGTTATAATTTGGACAGCATCAATCTTTTATTGGAAAATTTAAACTGATATTGAAACTTCTTCCTGACAATCCCAATTGAACTGAATAAATTAACTTAAATAAGAAATTTAATTACTTTATTATTAATAAAGTTTCAATATAACTTTAACACAATGATTTGACATTCAATTGGCTAAGTATATTTTTTTTTAATTATTGGTTCTATTTAATTTAGTACAATAAATGTATAATATATGTTTATCATGAGCAAATTAATTTATATAATAATTGCAAGATGAAAAGAACTTTTTATATACATACTAAATTTTTAAATTTTCTGTCATAAATCATAAATTTGAAACCTGTCAAAATGAAGATCGTACATATGGTTCATGTCAAAAAAAATAAAATAACTTGCGGATTTTTTCGAACTAACTTTCCATACAGAAAAATTTGCTGAAAACATTAAATATTGCTGAAAGATGGCTAAAAGTATTAAAATAATGCATTGTCATCGTGTTCTGAGCTATTCTAAAAATTTCAAATGTCTAGCTACTCGGGAAGTTAGTTAAAACTCGACTGCAAGATTTGTACTGGACAAACAAACAAACAAGAAAGCAAGCTAATAAAAACGTAGTAAAAATGAAGAAAGTAATAACGAAGCAATGTAGTTGGTGTAATAATATCCTTTTTTATTTTGGTTATTTAATTGGATTAACCAAGGCTAAAATTAAGATGTCCGTGTAATTGGTTTTAAGAAGGTTACTTTAACTTACTTTAGCAAGAGAAAAGTAGCTAAGACAGTCATTATATTTAGTTGAAACCTAGAACCATTTTAACTAAAAATAAGTAAAATTGGGTCAAAATCAAGTCACAAATTTATATGCAAGTTTGTTCTTAAATACTTAAAAAGTGTATAAATTACAAAATAATCATTAACGAAAGGAGAAATAAATCAAATTGAATTCCGCTGTAAATCATAATGTAATTCAATGAAGCGGGTGAGGACAGACTTGGCTTATATATAGCGAATAAATGCGATAAGCAAGTGTTAAGAAACAAAATAAACTTAATACACCAATTAAAGGTAAAAATAAATGTAAAGCGTAGAAGTTTTGTGATATAAAATATATATTTTTTTTTTTTAAAAAAAAAAAGAGAAAATAGATAAAATAATAAATAATAGTTAAATAATCCATAATATATAATTAAATTTGAAGAAAGTGTATTTTGAACCTACATTAAGTTTTGACGCCTTTACGTTTAATATGTCCCTTCAGTACCTACACTACAGTTCATTATGTTGATGGACGCTAATTAATTTTCCATTCTTTTTATTAATTTTTTAATTATTATGTAGGATTTTCTTTCATTTATTGGAATTTTATCATTTGTTATACTTACATATAAAAGTTACAACTATTTTTTAGTACTAATAGTATTTACAATGTAAACATTATTAAAAGTAGTTGTATAGTATGTAGTTACAGCGTTATATTTTCTAGAATCAAGAAATATCTAACGAAAATTCATTTTTAATATATTGCGTAGAACGGATTTTTTTTTGCACAAGACTTGAACTGCTACTGGGATATGGCAACAAATTTATATTTTTCTTTTCTCCAATATCTCGTAAAAATATCTAATATAATACGCAGTTGTGTATAACCAATATTCTAATTTTAAGCCTTTATTTTGGAAGTATAAGTAAAATCAGTTAATTTACCCAATTTTAGAGGGATACAATCAATAAAAATTGTACACAGTATACTTCAGATTCATAATGCAGTAACTGAACTATAGATTTACAAATTATTAAGGTAAAAATACTTATTTCTTTCTTAGGATTGTCTATTTTTTATCACAGCTTGTTCCAACGATCATTAGCTTTGTTCCAACCACACTTCAAGCTGTTTTGGAACTCTCCGACGCATGCGCAAAGGACCACAATTGATCGTTTTTGGCTAATGCGCATGCGTCGTACACAGTTAGAAACTAGTTTGAAGTGTTGTTGGAACAAACCTAATAAATTGTAATCCCCAAATCATATTTATAATATTCTGCAATTTTATCAAATGCCCACAATTGTATCACATTGCATGATTGAAAACGAATGGAACTGAATATTTATACAAATACTGAATTGTAAAACTATTTACCTATAGCTCAGTCCCTAGACCTGCGCGGGCGGCCAACTTTTCCTTTGCGAACACCTGGTGCTGGTGATGCGGCCGATGCCGCAGGACTGCCTCCAGACTTGATTAACTTAAGCCAGTCCTGTTCACAGACTAAACTTCCTCCCATTAGGTAATATCTGTAACAATGACAAATCAATTAGACTCAATGTCTCATTAAAGCAAAATAATAACAGGAAGTAGCAGTATTGATCGCTGCATTATAGTGGTCATAAGAGATTCTTAAGGAATGATCAAAAGAATAGTGAAGAGTGCAACAAATTTATATAATAATAGTGAGGTACAAAAATAGAGGGATACTGAGATCATAGTTGACGATTGCTGCTACCAAGGAGAAGACGAATAAATACAAAACTGAATAATAATTATAAGTATAATTGTTATATGAGAAATAGAAAAAAACCTCAATTATTCTACCTTGCTTTAAAATCAAAACTATCCTCGCCATTTACTTATGTTAATAGATGCAATTTTCATAAGCAAAATGATGAAAATTAAGAAAGCTTCTACTATAGATTTAGACCTTGCACTTTTAATTGTCTTAGATCAATAAAAGTTATATCAGAAATTTAACAAGAACGGGACTGATAAGGCTTAAAAAATGTAAAACATTAGTCACATTAGATTTTATCTCCAGTAATTTTTGGACAATTTTTTGGCCCTTTATTCTTGGCTTTTTTAATTTTTCTTCTGTTCCATAGATGGCTTGAATTAAATTTTTAACAATATTTTTTTCTTTTTTTAATATTATATATGTTTTAAATAATTCAA
>KZ651118.1:183006-193778 GCA_001010745.2 Gerris buenoi
GCTCTCTAGATTTGTAGAATAAGATTAAAAGCTTAGATTCGGGGAATATGTATCAGTTACGACAAGGAAAAATCATTCTCCCGTATAGCTCAGTTGGTAAGAGCACCTATACGGTAAACAGAGGTCCCGTGGTTCGAGTCCCGGTGCGGGGGTCTATTTTTCTCTTACTATCTTTCGGTAGTAAGAAAACTCCCAAAAAACTTAAAAATTATATTTTATGTTTTAAAAAAGTTTAAGAGTAGTTATATATATTAGTAAATTTGGGAGTTGATATTTGCTTCTTGTAATATTTGATAACGTGTAGGTGAGGTTATCTTGGACAGGTTATATACACTATATATACTTTTATATACACTACATCCCAGCGCAATTTCAGAGCAGAGCTGGCAACACTATTTTACTAACCCTTGCACATTCACTTATCATTCATATATCGGTGTTATGAGTGATAGTTGATTCTTGCTCCGTGCCGAAGGTAAGAAAACCTCCCTTACTCGTATGTATCTAAATGAAATATTATTAGAGATTAGAACAATTTCTTTGTGAATTCATTTTTTTTTATCTCATTTTACCATTTGATTGCACAGAATTCCATAAATGTACTCTCAAGATTTTGTAAAAATACGGATTAAACATTTACCTATCGCCTGAGACGAGTTGACAACCACATTTAGAACAGGTGAAACATTTGAGGTGGAAGACTACTCCTGAACCGGGGCCCGTTGCCGCCCGCATGACGAACTCGTTAGCAGGGATAGTTTGCCCACAGGCACCACACGCTCCACTGTTACCAAATAACCTACGCAAGAAAACAACATTTTTTTATTAGCTAATAGATAAATTGACACTGCAATTAAGAAAAATAAAACAATTTAAATATATTATGTACACAATAGTTTCTTTCGACACAAAAACATAAAAGCAGATAACAAATTTTATATCTTGGTTACAACAGATTTATATGTTTCATAGATCACTGAATACAAGTCTTCTATTTCTAGTCTAGAGTCTAGGTGTTAGTTTATCCTTCCATTGTCGGTCTAACCACGTAATGTTAAAAACATAGCTTATATCTTAAAAACTATTTCATATTCACTCCCGTATCACTGAACAAATCAACTGATTAAATTGTCACGTGACTTGAAAACAGATCAGCTGATATTATTTTTAACAAGCAGTGTAGCCACTACACGAGATTAAATATTGAGCTCGAGATTAAATTTTAAGATTGGGAAATGAATAGGATTAGACGAAGTTAATTCTAATCAGATTAAATTTCAAATATTTAGTTAGTTCTTTTAAGGTTTGATAATATTTACTTGTTTATTGATAAAATAATTCAGTTTATATTGCTTCCTTAATTCTTCGGATCTCGGGATCGAAGGTTGTGAAGGCATTGTTATTTTTCTGAATAACAAAACGTTATTATGTATTCAATTTCAAAAATGCCCGGACAAAAATCCGTTTCAGACATAAGCGAACATTTTTGGTACCGTGTCGATCTTTTTTTGCGAACCACTTGCCTAAAAAACTACTAGTCCGATTTTGATTAAATTTTGATGGTAGGTCATTTTGTTGGTTGCACACGTTTAATATTGCTAAAAAATAGTGTGAGTGGCACTAGTATTCGAAACCGACCCAAATATCATTTGAACATTCATAGGGGAAGTTTTGTGACCACCTAAAATCAGGTGCAGACAATTTTTATAAGTAAGAATATGATGTGTCAAGCATTATAGTTCCATTTTAAAGTTTATTCTTTACTGGATTATTCATTTAAGAAAGAACTAAGGTAAAACTTTCTTTTCATTTAAATTAGATGTAAATTAATGGAATTTTAAATTTACAGATTTCAAGATTGTTAGATAAAATGACAGAAAAAGAACCGGAATCTTAGCACTTAAAGAGCCATAACAGTTTTTTTTTTTTTTTTTTTAAATATTGCATTAAATAAAGACCTAAAAACATATTTATACGAGCACGTTTATTTAACAATCTAATAAACATTCTCTTTTTTAATTTACAACTAAAATGTAATTTATATTGATAATATTTTTATAACATACATTATCTAAATTATACTAGTTAATTCTTACATCAAAGGTAACTTTATTAAATGTCTTATTTAAATAATAGCGAAGTCGTTATAAATCCATACAATCAATCTAGTGTAAACCCTGAACCAATAACAAACACATAATTAACCTAACTTGAGCTAATAAACTGGATTTAGAGTCTGTAATTATAAGTCATAAATAATCATTATTAAATATCTAATTATTACCCATCGAAAGAAAATTTATTTAAAGTTATTATTATAACGATTTATTCCTTTATTTTTTTTTTTTTTACTTTTGACCAATCTTGTTATTTAATTATTGCATTCAAGCTTAACGAAGGTAAGGAAAGATCAAGAACGAAATTTTGTAATGTCTCCGAATTCAACATTTTCTAGACAAAAACTGTTTCAGAAATCAGGAAACAAATATAGTTTCATGTCAGTCTAGAAATAGGACATGAAGATGCTACGTGGCACACAAATTGGCAGAAAACTCGTATTTTTGAACCAATTCTTCTCCAGTCTAACCACCACTTAAGCTGCAACCTTTTAGACACACGAAGAACCCGAAAACACATTTTTCAATACCGAAACACAGATTTAATATAGTGTTTTAGAAGTTAAGTTTAGAAGGGAAGATGTTATACGAAGACCAACATAAATCCCATAAATGTTCAAGTTATTTGCTGCATTTTGTCAATTAGTTTTAGTGAAGGTAGTTTATTGGTATCAATAGTACAACTTAATAGTTGTGGGGGATTAAGGTTATATATAGATAGTAGTAATCAAGGCATTTAAACAAGTTAAAAGTCAGCAAAATAACTGATTTAATGTCATAAAGTTGGTATAATACCATAGAAGTTTCAAGACATTGATTATTAACACAGCTAAAAATCACCTAATCATAATGGAATTCATCGATGACAACTCAGAAAGACACAGAATGTTTATGATAATTATAAAACGTATGTAAGAAATAAATAAGCAATAAGCGTTTCCGAAATGGTTTAATCATTAGCTTCCCTTTCTTTGTCACCTTATATTTATTTATTTTTTCCCCTTGGTCTCCTTTTTCTCAGTTCATATCAAAGATGAAGATAGAGGGGAGGAAAAAAGGGGAAGATAAACGAGAGGATAAAAGGAGTTAGGGGATGGTAGAGGATAAGTTTTCTATAGATTTATCCTGCCGGTCCTTTTGAAGGCTTCACAATGGGCTCAGACCAGATTGGCACAGCACTAATTGTAACCTTTACCAAGTTTTAGAGGAAACCTTAACGAGTTGAAACCTCGCCCCAAATTAATTAGGCACTCTCTACCACCCCCACGGCTGTACCACACCGTTCTACTGCCTCCAATCAGTTTATTAATTAGGTATTCCCTTTCTGAAACCTACTGGTAATAATCAGCGCTACCTAATTTACCTTTTTACTTTATACCTATACCCCCCTCCCCCTTTACCCCCCTCTTACTCAGTTACCCTCATCTTTATAACTCACAGAGCGTCACAAATATAAAAGACATTACAATAAAAAGAAACTTTTATTTTATTGAATTAAAAGATCAACAAAGAGATTCATTAAGGAAAACCGTAATGAAAAAAATACTCAATTCGTTAAAATAACCTTTATTTCATCAACTGAAATCGTAATCGTTAAATGATGTTTAAAATAAAGGCATTTAAAATACATCGCAAGAAATAAGGATACACCATAAACTTATAACCTTACTATTTTTATTACAACTAGAATTTACATTTGTATCAAGTAGGTTAGATTTATAACAATATGCAATATTATAACGTACACTAAAAGAGTATTTAATTATAAATCAAGTCCTAGAAATACCTCCAGTTATAATAAATAATATAATATATTGTAACTCGTTATAACTAAATAAAATTTAAATAAAAGCAGTTGTTATATCCACCAGAATTTTGTAATATGTACATATTTCATTTACTAACGTCTGTTAAAACATTTTTTTAAGGAAATTATTAGTTTTATTGATTGATCTAATACTTATTCAGTGCAAGTAATGAAAATATCCTAACAACAGCTTTGTCTTAAAAACTGACTAAAATAAACAGTATTATAAAACAACGATAAGAAAAGAAAGAGTTCAAATAAATGCAAGTTACATTATATAATGCTATAAAGTAAGTATACAATCTAGAGAACAAAAAATTATTAATTGATTTCAGATTTTTTTAAAAATGTATACAAAAAACAATAATTGTAATCGGAATATTGCATCTCCTCTTTCAAACATGAGTGGGTTTGTCTGAAAATAGTAGTAGTACATATCTCATAATAATGGCTGTACTTTTAGCGCTATCTGGCTGGGCTAATTTAGCCTGAGTTAAAGTAACGGAGGGGGGGCCAGTTACTCTCTCCTACCTCTTCTTATCATCGCATTTACTCCATTAACATTAAACTAAGGATGCCAGAGAGTTTAAAGCTAAGTTGAGTGGTAACAGTGATAAGAGAACTTCTATTTAAACTTCTACTCTCTTATATATAGCAGCAGTGAACTCTTCTTCCATCTTTAAACTATAGTAGATAAAAAAATATAGATGTATTAAAGATTAGCAAAGAAGAATAATTAGCATTTAGTCTGGGTAACTATACATAATTAAACGTATTTATCTTTGGATCTATTTAGTCAAATATTTGAGATAAAGTTATTGTTAAATGATTGATAAGGGTTATATTGTACACATTACCCTAAAAGGATGTTGTACAACATTCTTTTTACACATTACCCTAAAAGGATCCACCTAAGACAGCAAAAATATTACTACAGGGTACACCTAGCAAAACTATTAAGTTATATTGTACTTTTATTAATACTTAAACGTTTAAAGTATAATTATTATTCGACATTGAGAGAGAAATATCGCATTTTTTTTCCATTTAATCTATCTACCTGTTATATACTGTTGAACCTTAGTGAGATATGATCAAGATGAGACAGGTTTGTGGATCCCATTTCATGGTCTAAACACGGGGAAACTATCGTTGACTTTTATTTTAATGTAAACATGCCCAAGGCGGACACGAATTCCTTACCCTGACATTTTAAAAACTTAACGGTCAACCTAGACCGACCAGATTTAGTCTATAAATTATCTTTATAATGAATATTTCATTTTAACTATTAATCTACATTATAATTTTATAAGAACATTTTTCAAATGAGGTAATTTAAAGTAATATTATATAAACATTTATTATAATATATTTATATATCGATTTTTTCTTAATGAAATCACTATAAAATTAAAAAATATAAATTTTATCAATTATTTTAATTATTTTAAATATGTATTAGTTAAATAAAAATAAGTTTGTACGCTTACACTAAAAAGCCTCTTATATACTCTATAATCAGCCTCAAGATGCCAAAACATACATGCGGACTAGGTTTTTGATTCAAAACAATTTTTGCTACAGAATATATCTAGGAAAAATCTGCAATGAACTGCCAATAAATAAGCTTTCCACATTCTCGAGAAAACAACCTTATGGCAAGCAAAGAAATAATTCATTAGGAAGACTAAAACATCTTTTAAGAACTTCACTAGAAAAAAAATATTTTCAGGATGAATACATTGAAGATTTCAAAACATATTCATTAATTCTATTCCGATGACAACATCTATTGATTATTGTCGCATGAATTTAAAAAGACGAAAAAATAAACTGAACAATAAATAAATTCTAGTTGCAATAGGTATACTTGACATTTCTTTCAATAGGTAGCATTAAGCATATAGTTAGCTCTTTGAATTATCAACTATTTAAAAAAAAAAAGTGCGAGAACATAAATAATGTAAAAATGGATAGATAAGGAAATTTTAATTATGTTAGTAAAAATATTAATCTTATGACAAGTTTCAATTTGCACTGAAATGAACCAGGAATGTTATTTTGGATGCCAATTCAGGGGCGCCCAATTTAAATTCCTGCTTCCACCTTTTATTCCTTATAAAAAGGTCACGCGAAGATTCGATGATAAACGGCCGTGTCCAATAAAATTCATCCTTTTTAGTAACAACACATTAAAACGTATAAATCGCAATTAACATTTTACGGAATCGTAATAAAATTATACATTTAATAAATTATAATTTTTAATGATGCTAACATAAAAAGAGTATCCTGACCGCGCACACACACACACATATATTATATATATAACATACATATATGTGATTATATAATCGTTTACGAGCCGAATAATTAGGAATAAAGTTTGAATATTCGATGAGAAGAAAAGAGTTTTAAGTATTATAAAAGCAAGCAATAAATTTCATTAAAAAAAGGAATAAAAAAAAGTATAAATGAGATAATTCGTACTAATTCCTTAAAAGCTGGAGAAAAGGCTCATTAAAATCCTGTCGAGTTACATTCTATATTTTTTCTACGGAGTATTAATATCTTATTTAATTTCGAATATATATATATATATAAAAGCGAAAAGGGAGACTAATTTGATAAGGTATACAGAAGTTATAGAGAAAGAAAGATATAAACATTCGACTTAAAAGTATTAATAGATTTTTTCTTTAATACTAGCAGACATGAAAAGAAGACTACAATATATACCAATTGTAAAATTATAATTTTTAATAATGAGTTTTAATATAAAAAAAAATTAATACGCCATCAATTTATAAAAAGCTTAATAAGACTCGATTCAAATTAATAAGAATTATATAATACATACATATAACAGATATATTTATGAACGTATATTATTATAGCGAGTAGGGTTATCTTTTTTAGTTTCTGTACATTGGTAGTTTGATAGGTAGGCAATCTTATTGTAAGACAAACATAGAGGCCGTGCTTTGAATATAAATCTACCTACTGTATTATAATCCATCAAATTTTACATTTACATCTAACCAAACTGTTAATAATTTCTTACTCTGTCTAATCTGAAGGAGGTTTAAGTCGTAAGTTAGGAATCCAATTATGAAAATAAAACAGTTATGATTCGAGAAAAAAATAATGCAATTAGAGTTAAAGTAGGATGTTTGACATCTGATTAATTTTGTTATGTGTCTTTGAGAGAAAGAGTGGGATAAAAATGATTATTTTTATTATTTTAATAAGCTCGAAATAAAGTTAACATGTCTAGTTTAAATCAATTTAAAACATACGTACGAACTTACGAAATTTACGTAGATTTAACAGCATATTAGAACTCTCATAGCAGTCATTATTGTAAAAATATTATAAAATTAAAATAATAGTCGTGAAAGGGGGGAGGGAAGTGTATAATATATAGTCTAAGCATGTAATTGTCACTAAAAAATAGGTCTAAGATAACTCAGATAAACTTTGTCATGTACGAGATCATATAATTATACTTAGTCCAGTGTTTTCCATTTATTAGTTTTCGAAGGTATATTTAATTATTATTGAACATTTTATCAAAATGTATCATAAAAATAACCTCTGCCCGGCGGGGAATTACTCTCTGTCTGCGTTTAAAGCTATTTTCTCAGGAACTAGTTTTTTCCCGGGTAAACAGCTTACATCGTTAGATTTTTATATTAAATGCTACATTTTAATCCATCGCCACTGACTAGTTAACACAAGACTAATTTAATTGTAATTTAGCGTAAAGAGTATGTTTCTTTGTCTTGGATGAAAGGTATATAATATTTAAAACGAACAAAATCAATACAAACACACTATGTCAATAGAGATTAAGATTTGTCTGGACTTTAGCACACTAATACAGAAAATCATGCGAAAAATTAAAATCAAAATTTATAAAATTGTTTCTTCTTTTATTGCAAAAAAAATGGCGTCAGTGGTAAATGATTTCGAACAATATATAATAATCATAAGCCTATATCATGTGTTTTTGAATATTTTGTAGTAACGAAGAAAATAGACAAATGTTATAAACAATGGTTATATTCTTGAGTTGAAGTATATTTTAATAGTTTAAGTGAATACAAATTAAAAGGCAATGGGATGTAAAAAGGATGTAGGCCAGGATATGTAAGAGATAAACTATAAACAATTTATTTAATCATTACAATTTATCAGCGACATAAAACAAGAGAACATATTAAGTAAGGTCATGTTAAAAGGTTAAATATCAGATAGTGGTTCAGGTAAAGACAGCGAGGTTGAGGGTTTGGAGGTATACACGTCGACAGAAGGGCTAAGGGACACCTGTAGCAGGTTAATACTTCCCAAGACATCATGTAATATTCATAAACGACCAATCACAGGGACCTTCTCTTCAGCCTTTGACAACTTCGGTAAATTATAAAATTGTTTCTTTCTCTTTCCACAGATGCGTTACAAATGCAGTGCTAAAAAAAAACCACTCGAGGAAAGGAAATAAAAAAAAAAAGAATGGAGAGTCCTATAAATGGGATTCAATATTTAATCAGTAAGGGAGCCCTTCAGAGATGGGATATACTGATAGGGCAATCTTTCACATTCCAACCACCCTTTTATATTAACCTTACCCTTTTGGTATTCAAACGAAATTGAGTCTAAGAGAATAATGTTCCAGAATTCATCACAGATGTCTTTGTTGTTTTTTTAATAAAAAAATATGTGTCATCCAATCAATCCGATTATTTTACAATCAATTAATTCATTTGAAAAATACACAAAAAAAATCAATTAAAACATTTAATTAAAGGTTTTTCATTTCAAAATGAGTCGTTGGGTGTATCAAACATAATATAAAAGACTCGGATCTATTGCTATGATTTGATTCACTTAATAAGAGAGCCGTTTTAAAAGAATACTATTCTAATAATATATAGATAAAATTCAGCGTAGACGTGAAACCAGGCAGAAAAAAAATTGAATTACTTTCTCATATAGAAATACGTAATTGCTTGATTCAGTGTTTTATAGGTTTTTCGTGCTTTCGTAGTTACACTTAATAATTGTTATTTGAAACAAAATTTATTTCTCGATTTTGCCTCGGGGTATAATTTTCTGAACCCGTATTCCAAATTTCATAAAAATAGGCCCAGTAGCTTAGGCTCTGCACAGACACTAAAAAACACTTTTTTGGACTCAGAAGACCNGACAACTTCGGTAAATTATAAAATTGTTTCTTTCTCTTTCCACAGATGCGTTACAAATGCAGTGCTAAAAAAAAACCACTCGAGGAAAGGAAATAAAAAAAAAAAGAATGGAGAGTCCTATAAATGGGATTCAATATTTAATCAGTAAGGGAGCCCTTCAGAGATGGGATATACTGATAGGGCAATCTTTCACATTCCAACCACCCTTTTATATTAACCTTACCCTTTTGGTATTCAAACGAAATTGAGTCTAAGAGAATAATGTTCCAGAATTCATCACAGATGTCTTTGTTGTTTTTTTAATAAAAAAATATGTGTCATCCAATCAATCCGATTATTTTACAATCAATTAATTCATTTGAAAAATACACAAAAAAATCAATTAAAACATTTAATTAAAGGTTTTTCATTTCAAAATGAGTCGTTGGGTGTATCAAACATAATATAAAAGACTCGGATCTATTGCTATGATTTGATTCACTTAATAAGAGAGCCGTTTTAAAAGAATACTATTCTAATAATATATAGATAAAATTCAGCGTAGACGTGAAACCAGGCAGAAAAAAATCGAATTACTTTCTCATATAGAAATACGTAATTGCTTGATTGAGTGTTTTATAGTAGTTACACTTAATAATTGTTATATGAAACAAAATTTATTTCTCGATTTTGCCTCGGGGTATAATTTTCTGAACCTTTATTCCAAATTTTATGAAAATAGGCCCAGTAGCTTAGGCTCTAAACGTCTGCACAGACACTAAAAAGCACTTTTTTGGACTCGAGAGACCTCAAAACGTGGAAATCTATCAAAATTGAAATTTCACGCCATCATAGCACTTTTTTTTATAAATACTAGGTATATGAGAAATTAAAAAGCGTCGGTACTCTAAAATGAAATAAATATCGTCAATTTTTCTGCAATTAATAAAATAAAGAGTGAGTTGCCGTCAAATTGTGCCCTATACAATATTTGTGAGAACTGACCAGATCCTAATATACTGTTACGCAAACCATATCACACATTTATGCTAAAAGCAATTAAAATAAAACAACAACAACAATGTCAAAGGGTTGCAGCAATTTAATAAGAAAGTAAGCAAGTATACTAAAACGTAAGAACTACTACTACCTACTAATACCTACTAAACGTAGGTAATTATACTTGGTAAGTACGCCCCCATGTCTAACATATACTAGGTAAATTATTAGTCGTCAATAATACAACTATAAAAAACACAATTCATAGTAGCTAACAAAAACATTTAAAATCCAATATAAATATTCTTTAACTTATTTTTAATTATTTAATAGGTAATATAATAATAGAAATACGAATACTTTAAGCAAAGTAATAAAAATTAGATTGTTTTATTTCTTTTATCTTTATCAATGAACATTTTGCAAAATAATTTGAAGGGCAATGATAAACAAAAAGGTAACAAAGAAAATAAAAAACATGAAATGGGGAAATTGTAAATTAAAGCACAACAAATAGTAAATAATAAATTAAATTTAAAAAAAAAAAAATTTACAACTTATAATGGATAAATAATAATGATAATAACGTAATTAAAATATATTATTATATGTATTATATGTATGTATTAAATATATATTAAGGGCTAAGGGACACCTGTA
>KZ651118.1:219329-232212 GCA_001010745.2 Gerris buenoi
ATATATATATATATATATATATATACATAAATAAACAAACATTTCACTTTTAAAATTAACATCTCGTAAAATTAACTTAATTACATTTATGCCTACAGATTAATTTTTATTAACAAGGATTAAAGTCGACCAGAGCACCTATTGCTTTTTATTGGTTATTGCAAAAAATTTTTTCGGATCAAAATAGAACCAGTCAAGTAGTATTCAGGCCATGAAGTGAATTATTCATGAAAATAAAAACTTAATTGTTTAACCAATCACAATAAAAAAATAAAATAAAAAGTTCAGTTATTTGCTAAAAACTTGTCGTTAACAATCTAACAAGAAGAGGAAAACATGTGTGATCTGCTATTTAGGGCTGGGATTTCTTTCTTTCCTTGTCCGTGTAAGGTCTTTGTAGATGTTTTTAAACACAGAATCAACGTTTAGTTTATATAAAGTAAGAGTGAATGTGGCAATGTGTCGAATAGGATCTTGGTCGCGTGCTTCTAATGGACGATTCCCTCTTTGCCAACCTATATAATGGGTTAGCACTGGTAACTCCTTTAATATACCCTCTAAAGTCTTAAAACCCCCCTTGTCTTGACTTGAAACCTTCCCTTTCTCTCTCTTATACGCCTGACATCGTGTAATTTTAACAGCGATCGACACGTCTCTTCAGGCTCAACGGTTATATACTCTGTTATTATTAAATTATTTACATAAATATATTATGCATCCGCGTGTGTTAAATGTCCGTGTAACCCGCCGGCTAGTACCCTCTATTTTGGACCTACCTACTTGAATTTACCTCGCGGGGATACTTCGATAAAGATAATTAGGGGTTTAACGTAATATTTCTAACTTCTTTCTCTTTCCAAAGAAACACGTGAAATACATTATTTTCTGGTTGTTTTTTTTTTACGTTTCAGAACTCTGACCGATGACGAAAGACTTCGCACGATAACTCAATAACCCCATAAGGATAAGAAACTTCCCACTAGAAACAGAGAAATATGATACATTATGAGATTTGCTACCATGAACACAGAATATATCAAGTTAATGCCCTTTACGAATAATTATATTAGTACTATAATATTTTTGAGAAACAAATGTTTAACGATAAGGATTTTTTGAAGTATCCAATAACTTTAAAACATTTCTGAATTCCAACAATAAACAAAATTTTATGTTCGGATAGTTATGAGTAAACAATTCTACCATATTTTAGGGATGAAAAATTGTACTATTAACTATAACATTCTATTACGACCATAACAAAGTTAAGAGGCATCGGAAAAAGACTGATGTGAATCTGAGAAAGGTCTGTTTTACCAATAACAATTTTATGATCTGACAACCAGAAAGACGATATTACATGTTCTATATTGTCTGAATATCATAATAAAATACATTATTTAACAAATGATCTACACAAGAAAATTGACAGAAAGTTTTTAAATAAATAGTGTTTTTATTTTGGTTTGAATATATATCAACATCGTAGATTACTTGGTTAAATGAGTATTCTTCACTGAGAAAAAAATAATATAAATAAAAATTAGTAGGTAAAAAATAATGAAAAAATAATTGGAAGTCACAACAATATTACTAGTAATAAGAAAATAAATGAGATAAAAACCCCACAAAAAAATTAACGACTGCAGCGGTATCTCTAAGACAAGATTATTAAAAGACAAGTAATATGGCGGACACATACGGAAAAGAATGAAGTTAAACGAAGATAATCGAAATAATGGAAGAGTTAATTAGGAAACAAGATAAGGACCCATATCCAGATTCTATCTTAGAAAACTATAAAAAAGGGATCTCTAACCGACCTAAAAAATAAGTCTAGTAAAATCTATCTACAGCTACATATAAGCTGGACATTTATTTTTTAATTGGATACCAACTTCTTAAGCCTTGCTTAGCCTTTTTAGAATTTTCTCTTATTTTCTAAACTAGGTAAAATGAGACAACAAATATATTTTTGACACACACACACACACACAAACACATATTAATAATGAATAGAAACAATTACTAACAAAACGTTCTCAAGTTTTCTGCCAATCACCGAGGTAACGCACAACAACTACTCGGGCGATGTAATATAAATATTAGTTAGTGGGTCATTCTCAAATTATTTGGCTTTTTCGGTTTCGGTCACAATGAAAAATGTCTGAAAAAAAAATTAATTAAATACTTATGAATTTTGCAGTGAATGTTGACTAACTATTCTTTTAATCNATGTTATTCTATAACATAAAGTAGGTTTTTCAAATATTAAGATAGCAGTCTTGTTGTTGCAACAATTGATTTGCATAATTTATTTTTAAACTTTATTTAAAATTGTAGAAACTTGCTTTAAAGATGATATTATGAAATTAATGCGACAAGATCAAAAAATTATAAATTACTTAGAAGTTTAATTTCATACCTATATAAGTCTCACTTGAAGTAAAGATTTACTATGTATTTTCATTACAAGCTCAGATTGCTGAACATAATCTTTAAAAGTAGGTATATCTATAAAAAGAAATAAAAAAAATTGATCAACCAAAAAAAAAATCTTTTTAATTTGGACTTTTTCTAACCTTAAAGGAAAAGTATTATTTAGTATGTAATCCAGAGATTATGGTTCTATGAGTAGAACCAAATTTTGGACATGAATTTGTAATTTATATGTACTTTAAATTTTTTATTTTAAGTTAAGCGTCCCTTATGCACGCACATGTGCAAGTTTTGTTCTCCTTTTTTTTATTATTATTTTTCTTTTCTTTTCGTTTTTCTTTTTATTATTACCTCTTACAATAAACCCTACCAGCTAGGGTTGGGACATCAATGTCGATGCATCGAAAACATCGATGTATCGGACTTTAAAACATCGATGTTGATCTTTCGATGTATCGGTCAACATCGATGTTTTCCCGAAATGTTACCGATGCATTGCACCCTAAAAAATGGACTACAACGAAAATCGGGGAAGAAAAGGAGGGACTTTTTGAAAATGGTGACTTTTTTTTTTTTTCTCCTCAGGTTGAAGGACCGATGTCGATGTCGATGTATATCATCGATGTTTTGGCTAACATCGATGCCCCAACCCTACTACCAGCTTGACTTAATCTGTTCCTTCAGTATTTTTTGTATTGCACATCTTATTCACTTCGATACCATGTTCCAGTGAACAACTAATGTTGATGTCTTATTTCTCTACCACTTTAATTTAATAATTGTATTAATTTTATTTTTATTCTTATAGATGTTAATTTTCTGCTATATTTTGATATTGTATAGAATGTGACAATGTGACGTTGGCAATTAAGTAGTCGAAACCGGTTACTTGTTAATAAAAATAAGACCTAGTTTATTTATTTATTTTTCCTTTTTAAAATGATGAGTAAATATCACACATTGGAGAAGCCAACAGTTGATTATCAGGTTTTGTTAGTTTCAATTCTAAAACAGTGCCTAGATGGTTGGTTTCTTTAGAACAGTTGTTGAAAGAGTTAACTACATTGAATAAGTGAAGGCGAGCGTGCCTCACTCCTGGTCCCAACATTTTCTTCCAAGACTGCCTTATTACAATGCGGCAGGGATGCTCTGCCTTAAATTATACTAACAGATAGGTGTATATTAAGTTATTGGGAAAATGTAGCAATTGTTCTGTACTAAGTTCTTTTGGATAATTCTCTAAAAACTTGCTTCACTTCTTCATCCCCTTTTTCCTTTTGGTCGAATTTGCATAATGATCAACTAATGGCATCAGTAACTTCTAACTTAGTTTTTCCCTTTTAAACTTTCTCTCCTCTTAGGAAACTCTTTCGTTTTCCTTAGGATATAGTGACTGGTCTTGACGAACAGAAAACATTAACATTTTATCATTTATTTTTATTGCGAAGTGATACACTACAAGTTTATTGCAATTTCTTTTGTGAACACAAAGATTCACAAAATAAACATCATATTTCGTATATAAGTTCAGAGACCTCTATTTTCATTTTCATGATAAACTATTATATTCTTTCTATTGCCACTATGAAAATGATCTTCACTAATTTTAATTTAATATTACAATAGAGTCAAAAATATCGAATAGTTCCGAAGTCCGAGAGGTTTTTGTAACATTATTAAAACGTCAAAAAAAAAAAATAATGAGAGGGTATGAAAAGTGGCGGAGTTTACAATTAAATCGTTGTTTACAATTTATGATTTATGTAAATATTGGTGTACGTGGCGATTTGACTTTGCGAGATACAAGGCAGGAGGAAGGGCTTAAAGCTATAGTTAAAGGAAAACCGGGGGCCTCCGAATGAGTGATGCCAGGTTTGCATGACGCCCTCAAGCTCCCCAGACTTTCTTCCGAATCGATTCTAACGGCGGGCTGTGGAACCTAATTAAATCCAGCTATAATTTTCAGAGCCCCCATCCTACCAAGGTTTGCCTGTAATTGCCTACAAAGTCTGCAGACCCTGACACTACTACCCCTACCACCCTTCCTCACCCATTTTCCAAGACCAAATGAGAAAAGTGCAAAACTTTGAGGGTTTTAATTATCTTTTCACGAGAGGGGCCTCCCTCTTCTAAACGAATCCCAGCACCCCTACCAAGGTATATAATGGAAAATCGTGCGTTCTCAGAAAAAGGTAAATGAGCAAAAAAGAAGGAAAAACTAAATGATAGAAAAAAGTTCAACCCCTTCTAAACCTTTGAAAATTAATCTGAAACTATTTTCATTTTCTAAAACTCATTTTTAATACATCGATTAGCAATTACTTGATTTAAAAAGGAAATAAATTAAAGTGAGTTGTACGAGGTACGGTGTTTACTCACCATAGAAAAATTTAATTAACTGTTTTTAATATTCAGCAAAGAGGAAGACGGAGAGGTAGTAGCCTGGTAAACACAAAGGTCGCAAAAATAAGAGAGAAAAATAAGCGCAATATTTAGTATTCTTCTGGGGATCGGCGCTATGAAATGAGTGAAACTAATATAATATATAAAGCAAGTACCTGATATAGTCGGCTTTGCAGAGGATCATGTTGGACCTGGTGAAACAAGAAGAGCCTATGTCGGCAAGCATGGCTCCGCAGCAGGTACATTTGAGACAGGAATTATGCCAGAACCTATCGAGGGCGTGTAGGAGGAACCTCTCGACGATCTTGCCACCACAGCCAGCACACACTTTGACCTGTTGCTGGGGGTTGTTAGGTGTGTTTCCCTGGGCCGGGCTGCCCGTGGAGCCAGTACTATTGTTGTTGTTGTTTGTCTGGGTGTTGTTGTTATTGTTGTTGTTGATGTGGTGGTGGTGGTGGTGATGGTGGTGGTGGAGGGGGTGGTGAGGGTAGCCCATGACGTGGTGCCCGTTGCTGTACCCGCCACCGCCCCCCTCCCCGGGGCTGTGCGGGCTAGCCAGCTCGCTATACGCCTGGTAGTGCGGGTTCATTGTTGTCGCGGCCAGCTTGTCGTTCTCCTGCAACAAAAAAGTTAACGAATTATCACCAAATAATTCATACGATATACATCCTACTCATATTTACATGTAATAAATTAATTATATGTACCTAATTAGAAATTCATATTTCACGATTTTGGTAGTACTCATACTACAGAAAGATTAAAATTTTAATTTAAATCAAATTATTTACATGTAATAAATTAATTATATATACCTAATTATTAACAAGGAAAAGCAATTCCTTTTTAATATCAAATTAAATGTAGCCCGAAAAGTTAAATGAATACATTCGCCCTTAAAAACCACGTAGATATGAAATCTGCTACAATTTTTCATTATTTAATGTTAGACAAATACAAATATGTCCGTTTGGTAGAAGTCACACTAACCACAGCCTAAACTAAAGCCTACAACACGTACTACAACCTAAAGCAATTACTAAAGGAAAAAGTTTTTTTTAGACTTTTAAACCAAATTATCTGTATTTTTAAACCAATTGAACTATTCTTAAGTAATAAAAACAAAACAACAAAACATTGCCTCCTCAAGTAAAGCTAATAATTACTAGTCAATGATTTCTTCGACATGCAATTATAAAATTTATTTTTAACTGATTTAAAACGGTATGTACATTTATTTTTGTCATTATTTAATTATTTTTTTATGTAGGTAGTCATAAGATTAATAACATTGTTAAATTTATTTTGCTTCCGAGCTTACTGAAGGTAACGGAAGCCGAAAAACGAACATTTTATTTTTAGGTCTCCGATTTCAATAATTCCAAGACAGGAATCCGTTTCAGACGTCAGAGAAGATTTTTGGTGCCTGTAGGTCGATGGTCGGTCAATTTTTGCGAACCGACATAACTTAAAAACAACTCCTCAGACTTTATTGAAATGTTAGTTCATAATTAGCAAGTTTCAACCTTCAACCCCTATATTTATTCACTTCCACATGCGCACAAACATACATTTATCTTCAAAAGTACCTATCTGATTTTTATGAAATTTTAATGGTATGTCGAAAGTTGCCCGAGATTAATTTCAACCGTCTGAGCTCCTTAACTTTTGCTAAATTGATACGCTAATTCATGTAAAAAATCGAAACAATTTTGACAGATTTAACAAATGGGGGGAAAATTAAATGGGTTTGACAATAATAGGTTGTAAAAGTATAAAATCATTAAAGTATATACACGAAATAGGACTCGAGGAAGCAATTTGTCACGCTAATGGGCAGACAATTTTAATTAAATGAATGTAATATTATTAATTATTTTATTATCAAGGTACGTTAGCGCAATTATAAATTAAAGGAACTTTTAAATATTTTTAAATCAAGAATAAATGGGATGAGGCGTGAAGGAAGTTAATTTATAAATCATATTATGCGGATATTAGAAAGGATTTAGAATTTATAATTAAAAAGCTTAAAAGGACACTTTATCCTTTATCTGATTCAAGAGAGCAGAATATCTTAGGAACCTAACAAAACTTGATGTAATCCCAGCCGACTGGACTAACTACACCTCATTAAGCAACCATTCAGCCAGATAAGAACAGAAAAATTTATTTCTGAAATACCTTTTAAGCTCTTTAAACCCGACAAAATATCTCAAGTTTTTTTTTACTATTATTATTTCCTTTTCTCTCGTGTAAGGACAGTAAGATGTCAAAATGCTTCAATAAAGAACCGAATAAAAATGTCATCCCTAAATATTATAATAATTCTTAGTAAAAATAAAGATTTTGTAAAAATAATATTATTACATAATTTGAAGCAGCAAGTTTGTAATAACATTAATAAATTTTATTATAAATACTACCTTTTTTTAAACTGTAATACATTTACAGATTAAATGTTAAATTAAAAAAATAAATTAAAGATTAATTAACAAAGGATTAGGATTAAGCATAATTAGAGAAACTAAAGCATTCAAATAATGCGCTAAACAAAAAAAGAAAAAAAAAACAAACAATTGTGATTGCTCATTGTTGCGAATAAAAAGAACAAAGTGAATCGGTTTTTTTAATTTAAAAAATTAGGTAAAAAAACGAAGAATAAACGTGAAAAATTACATGAAGTCCCGGACGAAAAGCTAAAAAAAGGAGGGAATTCGCTTAATTAATAACAGGCGTTGATGGTTATTTAATTTAATTAAAAAGCTGTCGGCAGCACTTGGGTGTTAATATCATCCTTAAACATTTTTTCACTTGTGTTTATCCCTTCGGTAAACCGGGCATCAAAAAAATATATATTCTTTAATTAAAAGAATTTTAATGAATACTTGGATCCCTTCCAAATAGGCAATAGAAGAAAAATAATTAAAAGGTCGAGGTTGAAAAAAAGAGAAACGATAAATAAATTTCAATAATTAACATTAAAGTAATCAATTAATACAAGCTTGGGAAATAATAATAGATGAGAAAGAATAATAAAAGATACCTATTGCAATTCGAAGTTATTGTAAATTAATAGACGAGCCGACGATATAATGAGATAGAGGTAATTTAAAAGAGACAATGGACATGCGCAGTTAAATATTAATGGAACATTTTCTCGCGGAGATTCACCCGGTGGATCGACGCGACAATATAGCCCGAGCAATGAAGCCAATTATTTACAATAGGTAATAGGTGCGGAGAGAATTCTCTCCGTTCAAGAAGAATAATGAAAATTAATGAACCGAAGCATAAAGAGCCATTAGAGAGTCAAAGATTGAATGTTTGCAGTAAATTGAAATTGTTTTCTTATGACCTCCTGTAAGTACAATCACTTGCACTCCCTCAAATTTCTCGCATAAGAAAATTAAAAAATGTACTATTAGAGTTGGGAGTTTGAGAATGCAATTCCAGACAAAGTTTCCTTTCTAACAATGATTAAAAAAAGAAAAAAAAAATTAACACTACAGAAGTTTTAATTTAAAACAGGGCATGCTGCATTTAGTTTATTTTGATGTGGCCTGGCATTTGCTTTTATTGCAATGGGAAAAAATGTTCACAGTTTCGTTTATTCCAATTAACTTAATTAACGGATTAATACATTAACTTATCCAAGGTTACATTCGTTAACTCCAAGGTGTATTCATTAAGCGCCCGAACCCGACCTCAAGTCTTAATACGAAAACTTGTTTTCTAGCGACATATAAAAAATCCTTCTGCGGGACCGTAATGAGGCAAGGCACACAAACAAGTAGTGATTAGGGAGATATTCAACGCGATGCAGTCAGGACAAGTGTCCTTTCAAACCGGTGAATATTACGAAAAAAGGAACAGCTGCAGAAGAAACCGATTCGTTTTTCTCATCCTAGCGTAAACTAAACATTAAAATACATATTAAGATTGAAGTGCATGGGAGCAGAGATCGTAAAGAATAGCAAAAGAATGGTCTAATCAGTCGTCCATTATTTATTCGTCAACCATTACCTTAAAACCCTTGCAAACAAGACAATTACTTGTGGTACTTAAGCCCTATTCAAACTAGTCTTAGTCTTAGACTGTTTAAAAGAGATGAATGTGTGCATACTCCATAAGTAATCCATAAGGCATCGATTGCCAAGAACTCAACAAGAAGTAATCAGAAGAAAGCAGTGTTTTTTGGTTAACTTCGAATTTCTTGTGGGAAAAAAAGAAGACAAACCCATCATGAAACATTATACAAAACAAAAATACCACCGTAAAACCGAAACCTAACTTTACGTCTTTTTTTACATTTTCCTCTTCAAGAAAATGTTGTTTAGTTCATCTAACTGTAAATATGGAAAAGAGAGACCTAAATATAAAGACAGGATTGAAGGAAAAAGACAAAAAAAAAACTTTTTCAGTACCTCTAACACAAATGGATGCTTCTATTTTCCGGCAACGTTTTCAAGTCAACGGTTTTAAATATGTCCCCTCTTTAAAGGGGAAATGCTTCGTATTTCATGCATCTTCATCCATGAAAAACAGGGAAAAGCGAAAGAGACAAGTCCATTGAACCTTGACGAATGGAACAAAAGCAGTAAATACACGAGGAAATCTTAACAAACTATTCGACTAAATACAATAATCATAAAGTTATATATGGTTTTAAACGACATTATATGAAATTCCATTGTTCAAGTTGATCAGATGATTATTGGACATCATAAAAGATTATTTAACGCTTTGTTGCTGATGATCAAAATGATCAAAAACGGCCAGTTGTTCATATTTGGTCATTGTTCTTTCTTTTAGAATAATCTAAAAGAAATATAAAATACAAACTCTATTATGTAAGACATATCCATAATTTAAAATAAGAAAAGAAAGTGAAATCATATCAAAACTTTTTAATTCTCTCTCCTAACAGGAAGAACTTAAAAAGCCAATATTCAAAAGAATTATACTTGTTAATTGATATTATTTAAATTTTTCAGGATGGCGTTGATAGAAATGTAGTTTTTTGAACACCTAAACCGACACTGAGCAGAGTAGCTTTTAACTATTAGCGTGTCTCATTCCCAACAGATGGAATATTAAACTGGTTCTTTAAATTTAACAAAATGATAGATTAAATAAAAATCAAAGTTTAAGGAGTGTCAGTTTGTTTTAATTTTCACTCGTCACGAGATAATTATAAGGTGTAATGCATGCTCACGGAAATAAAAGCAATCAAACCTTACGTTTAGACATGTACTGTGATCATAAGTCAAGTATGTTCTTAAATCGATGTTAGTGGGAATCAGAAACGAGAGTTTCAGTTAACATCTAGAGTAGAGGGTAATAAACTCTTTAAGTAAAAAATTGATTTTTTTTTTTTTAAATAAATAAATCAGTCCAAGACAACTCCAACAGGTTTTCTCATATATATGAGTTCATAATTTCTTACCCAGAATTTTCCATTTATAAGTTTTCGTAGGTACATTTAATTATCATTGAACATTATATATAAAAAAAAAAATAAAAAAATTGATAAAAATAACTTCTGGCCAGGAAATTTAAAACCATTTTCCTAGGAACTATAGATTTTTCCTGGGAAAACGGCTTATATTGTTAAAGTCTTATATAAATGGACTTCGTTTTAGAATTTTTTAATGCAAATCGTCGGAACGTAAAACAATTTTCTCACTTTTTTTTAGAGTTTGGAGTTAATAAATAAAAATATAGAACTAAAATTCATTTTTCGATTTTGCCTCGGGGTATGATTTTTCTCTTACATGTATGCCACGTCAAAATCGGCTTATTAGTTTACATCCACGTTTCTCTACGGACAAAAGACAGACATTTTTTAAATACCACTTTTTTGGACTCAGGCGACCTCAAAACGAGTAAAGCCATTAAACTCTCAAAATCAAATTTTCGCGCCATCACAATACGTTCTCTTTATATGGGAAAGTAAAATATGTAATTGATATTGAGTTAAGAGTTTAATAATCAACCAGTTTACTGAGTTAACTAAGGTTACTTCCCCTAAACAAGATACTCACTTTCTGTGGGTCTGTCCGCTTGCTTAGAGGGTTCTATGTATTATTAAACCAGGTTTGCACCGTGGATCCGCATATAAGGACTTACTGCTTCGGACTTTTTTTTCTTTTTTTTAAAAAAAACAGTTAATTTTAGTAAAAGTATTTAATGGCAATAAACATCTGGCATTATTCCATTCAGATCGTGCAGTCTAGACCCAATAACTGGCATTAAAATGCGTTATAATAAAAAATGTAATTAATATTTCTGAGATAATTTCTTTAACATTAAGTCCCCTCACAACTCATGATATTGTTAAGGATTATAAAATCTTATTGAAACTTGATTAAAAATTTCTTTACATTTTCAATTTATACATTACACAATTGAATTAGCTTTACCAAATTAACAATTAGGATTCTTTTTATTTTTTTATAACCATTCAACAAGCAGATTTTCTTTAAATCTTTTAAAGAGCTAATAGAAAAAAAAAGAAAAAATGAACAAGGAGTGCAAGGATAAGGTCAAACATAGAAGCGAACTAAATCCTTCAGTTAAGGGTTAAGGGGATGGGGTTAACGTCAGAGCTAGAAGATACCCCAAAAGGTTTAATACTATAGGTGTGAGTGAGTTAAAACATCTTGCCAATGGCCAGGTGGTTAGACGAGAAGGGGGGAAAGCAACAGGTCCCCCCATCCCTATAAGAAGACAGTCCCCCCCTCAGGCCAGGCTTATTATAACCCCCTGCCCCCCTCTCGAGCTTTAATTCTATAAAAGAAACCCCCCGAAAAATTCCCCCTTCAAAAAACCTTAAGAAAAAAAAGACTTGCTGTTAAAAGGCTGAGAAAAGAAACGTAATTGTCTTATAAACCGACACACTCAACAAGAAGGAAAAAAAATCTGTAAAAAGATCTTCTTTATTTAAAATGAAATAATAATAAAGCAAAACACTTTTGCCTTTTTTTTATTTATTTATTTCTCTTTTTTTTGAGGACCTCCCTTCTTAAACTAAAAGGGCGAGTTAACAGAAAAAAATAAGACGGTATAATAACCACAAGATTTTTTTCTCATTTCTTCCTTCTTCTAAATATAATAATATAAAAAAGTCTATTATCGCCCTCTAAGAAAATCCAATTTACATCAAATAAGACATCTTTTACTCGTAATAATCCGATTAAAGTTCTTTTATACATTCAAAACGATCTCACATTTTTCTCTCTCTCACAAAAAGAAATATTTTATAATAACAAACATCAAATAATTGACAGATAATTGGAATAAATAAAGAAATAAGTTAAAGGGATTTCTTTACACTCAGTAAACAAGTTGTGTTTTTGATAGCTTATTTTACCTCATCATAACTTATTTTTGAAGGGGAAGACCAGTAGTAAAATATTATAATATAACGTATAACTGAAGCAACGAAATATTCGTTTAAGTTTAATTTGCTATAAGAAATAAAAATAAAAATGACATTTTTATGTATAAAAATATACAATATAAATGCCTGCTCCAAGAAAAAGTATTTTTTATATTAAAAATTAGTAAATTGTAGAAATTTCAAATTTAAATAAAACACTTAACAATTTAATTTATAAGAAATACTTATAACAATAATAATAAGAATTAAAACAAATATTTTAATTATTTTAAGTGTGTCATTCGTGTGTTAAAATTAATAAAATTTGACATTTTAAAGAATTACGGGAAAATTATTGAAGCTGAAGAGCAAATTATTAAAATCGACAAAAAAAAAGATGTAAAATAGGTACTCAAAAGTGAATGCTCGAGCATTCAGAATTATAGGCATCAAAACAATAATATGTAAAATAAATATGGATACTTCAAAAAGTATAAATATTTAAATTATATTACTCGATACAACAACAATCAACTATAAAATCCTAAAATAAAGAAAGGATTTCAATTAATAATTAAAGTGAGTAACATAAAAACAAAAAAGAAATGAAGATAATCTATATATTAAGTTCTAGGTCTTCCGGTGGTGACCGCGTCA
>KZ651118.1:232868-255764 GCA_001010745.2 Gerris buenoi
AAACTAAAAGCTATTAAAATACTAAAATAAATAAGTTTTTTTAAAAAAAAAAAAAATTTAAAAAAAAGATACTTAAAGCTAAAATGTTTATCTAAGAATGAAAATATTGTAAGATGAGTATACATAAAGTAAACAATATATGGTTAAGTGTAAAAAAATAACTTTAGTGAAAAAAAACCAACAATCTGAGTTGTCGAATTAACACCCAAGTTAAAGCATAACTTGTTGTGAAAAAAAGAAGAAAATCAGTATTTTTTTGTCGTAATGCTTGGACCATGTTTTTAATTATTCTTGGAATGTCTGAAAGAAAGGAAAATGAGAGCTGTAAAAAGTAGAAGAGGTTGAGGAGTAAAGTAAAGCATTGTTTTCTTCTTAATTGGCTCTGTTAAAAAAAAGAAGTATTGAACAAATGATTGCTAAGTCTTTTCCCGCCCTCTGTTGTATAAATGAACTAAGCCAATTTTCTGGAAAAAAAACCTAAATCCGTCGGAGTGAGAGGGCCGGGGGAGTCTTTCAATTATTTCCGTCCTTTGAAGAAAAAGAATAAAAAAAAAAATTCATTTTTCCCCCTTTTTCTTCAGCGGTGCCTGTGTTACCAAAGCGAAGTTAATTGAAACCGTGTGGAGGGGGAAAGCTATACCCTCGAGCACACAGTTAATAAAGCTCCATATAATAGCACTATAACCTTATACCCTTCCTTTCTCGTCTTATTTTTAAAATTAATCATTCTTTTGTAAATAGGTTTGTTAAGGATTAAAAAGGTCTTTCATCAAAGTGGATGTGCTATTGACAGGGACACAATTTCTCATGTGATGGGAAACTATAGTGATTAATTAACAAGTAAGTTAATACCCTTTATTACATGGAAGAAATAACCACCTGCTGAACATTTTAGTTTGAGATCAGAAAAATTGTTTAAAATAAATAAAAAAAATAATTATAATTAAAATAAAATAAATTGGCCAAGTATACCTTTTTAGCACACAAAAAGGGTCCGTACAAGCAATTAAACAAATAGGACGACTTTAACAAACATAATCTGCCAGCAGTTTCAAGAAGGCGGCAATTTAAAAAGTTTATTTTAGCTATAACTTTTTAACTATTTATTACAATGACTTGAAACATCTTTCACGCAATTCCTTTTTTTTGACAACAGACTCTAAAAAGGTAAAATTAAGCTTAATATCTATAAAAAAATTCTAATAAACTTCAAGCAATATATTAAATCATGATTATAATGCAGCCAAATTTCTTTAATAAGCCACTTTTATTGTAATTAGTCAATTTATTATAACGNAAAAGCGATGTATGCATAATTAATATAATTTAATATGATTTCAATAATAATAACAACAATGAAATAGAATTAATAAAAACCTTTAAATTATAAATTATTATAAGCACATGTGACTCATTACGTGTGTGATCTCCTATAAAATATAAAGTAAATAAAATGTTAGAATAATAATAATGTTTAAAAATACTATAATGTTTTAAACAGTTTTTTTAATTAAAAAAATATAATAATTAAATTTGTCCCGAACTATCAATATTTATCAGTTTCTACTGTCAGATTATACTCAACTGTGTGGCTAGTCATCGCAGTTAAGCTGTAATTGGATAAAAGAATATATAAACAAGTTCTTTTAGCTTTTTTTTCACTTTGTTAATTAAAAAAATAATAATAACTACAATTCTAAAACAACTGAATGCTGTTAATTATATTAGTGCTCTAAGTTAAAAAAAAGTTATTCTTAATCAGTATAAGAAAATATTTTGATGAAAGTCCCACGCACTTCCAATTATCTAACGTCTGAAGAAATACCTAAGAGAGAATAAAGCATGCTGAACAAACTGAGTATGATTAAGTTAGGCTGTCTTATTATAGCTGAGTTTCAGTTTAATTCCAGTCAATCACTCTGTCAGGTATAAGTCTAGAATCATTAATACTGACTGACTTATTGCTCATCCATCTTTCCTTACCGGTTACATATCGATCGTATATATATTAAAGCCGGTAAAAATAATAGGTAATCGAAACTGCATAATTTGTATTCATCTTTTATTTCGAATCAATCAATAAATTCAATTTTCGTAATAATAAAGGTAGTAACTGAATAAAAAAAACAACTTTACAATGAAACAAATAAATTATTTAAGATCAATTTTGAATATAACATTATAATAACTGACATTATAAACAGCATTTACATTTAGAATATATTATAATCGTATATTATGTCTAGAACGATTTATAAATTATTTACATCATTATATTTTACATATTCCTGTATATGAATGTATAATATAGAATGGATCTTTATAAACACGCACTCATATATATTTTTATTTCAAGTAAAAATATTTTATTATTATAATTTTACTATTGACACTTACTCCGACTACTTCAAGTATTCAATGTCCAATTAATTCTAAAATATTACAAACATTCCTGCACAATTTAATATTATCAATGGCAATTTTTTTTTATAGAAATCAATTAAGATGGCACAAAAATATGATTGTGATGGATTCACACATTTTAAGATCCTCCAGAAAAGAGTCCAAAAAAAGTGGTGTTTAAAATATTTCTGTTTTCTCTAGTCTGTGCAGAAGCCTGAAGCCTAGACTAAAAGGCCGATTTTGTTGAAATTGAAGAAAAATCACAAAGAAATCAAGAAATGAATTTAAGCTCTGAATTTTGGGTAGCAACCCCTAAAAAATCACAACAAAAAGTTCCCCTGAAAATCGAATACGAAACACATTTAGGGAAATATATATCCCAACTATTAAAAATCAAAACACCTGTTGTAAATACGGAATAATCATAACCAATAAGTTACTTGTTATATATTAATGAATGGGTAGTTTATCAGATTTATAAAATAAGTGATATAAAACTGTAATTATACAATTTTGTTTAAATTTTATAAGAAATTATTACTATGGAAAGAATTATGAACGAATAATAATAATATAGTAAAAAAAAAGAAAATATTTATATAGTTTCGTATGGGTTGTCCCTTTTCTTGTATATCAGTCGTTTTTTGTTGGGTCGTTAAGGGTGAATAAAGTCGTAAACTTATTTTTTACATGAATTTTTGGCTATATTTCGCCTGCACCGAGGCATATACGTGCCGGTAGTGTTGAAGTCTCATGTTTATGTACATTTAATATCTTCCAATATTGGATTTGTCACATATTTTTATAATGAAACTTTACATTTCTCCACTTCTTAGAACTATTCATAGAACTATTTTTTCAAGTTAATAATTTAAAAAACAATAACACAAATTTTAACAAAAAAAACGGACAAAACAACATGGTAACTGAGGTAACCAAGTTTTTACCTTTCTTTTATATTTTTAAGAATGGAATTAATTTTAATTTAAATTTTTTTATAAGCGACTTATAATTGTTATCAAGTATTACTCTGCCATCTTAATGAAACATTAGAAATCAATTCAAAATTCCCGCAAATTTAAAACTATAGAAATCAAAATTCCCGCCATAACTATAAAATAAAAAGTAGATAAATGATAAAATAACATAAATTAATTAAGTAAAAGAAAATCTAAATAAATTTACATTGATAACAATTAATAAGTCGCTTATATAAAAAATTAAATTAAAATTAATTCCATTCTTAAAAATATAAAAGAAAGGTAAAAACTTGGTTACCTCAGTTACCATGTTGTTTTGTCCGTTTTTTTTGTTAAAATTTGTGTTATTGTTTTTTAAATTATTAACTTGAAAAAATAGTTCTATGAATAGTTCTAAGAAGTGGAGAAATGTAAAGTTTCATTATAAAAATATGTGACAAATCCAATATTGGAAGATATTAAATGTACATAAACATGAGACTTCAACACTACCGGTACGTTGTAAATGTATTTTAAAACCATATGTATTCGTTATATAAAAATGTCAAATTACTGTCACCTTATAATATCCTTCGATTAATGTAGATTTATGATGTTTTCAGGCACGTATATGCCTCGGTGCAGGCGAAATATAGCCAAAAATTCATGTAGAAAAAAAAGTTTATGACTTTATTCACCCTTAACGACCCAACAAAAAACGACTGAAAATATTTATTATTTATAACATTTTTTTTTTTCTTAAACAAATTCTTTATTGGCATAAGTAACAAATAATTTGTGTTTGCCGGAGCCATAATGTTATTTTGAGAGGGGTTATTTTGTGCCTTTTATAATTTTGATATTTTTTAAAGGATTGGAGATATTTAATCAAATTTGTGGAAGGGTGTAAAGGACAATTTTGGGGTATGTATTTTATTTTATTTTTTTTTTTTTTAAAGAAGGAAGCTTTTTTTATTAATTTTTGTTAGGGTTGTTTGCAGGGATTTTCATGTTATACGATTCTTAGCATAAATAATAGGTTATTTTCATGTTATAGTTCTTACCAAGAAGAATACTTCCCAAAATGATAAAGTGCTCATGGAAATTACAAAAAATAAAACTTTTTAAATTATTAAAAACTATAGTTAATTTAAAAACTGAATTTATTGAAAAAGCTTTCTATTTGAATAAATTAAATTTTTTTAAACAAAAACCATTGGTCATTGCATTAGATAATAGATAATTTTAAGTATGATTAAACTTAGTTAAATCGTAAAAGGAAATTAAACTGAACAACTCAGTTGCAACATTATAACTACAGGTAAAAGCGTTGTAGCGGCAAGATAAAAATTATAAGGTTAAATAAGAGATAAAAATGCATTGCAAAGTTATCATTTATAAACGAGATAACAGAAAAGGTAATAGTGTTTGCAAACTTTTTATTGATTTAAAGTAGCTAAGAAATAAATATTTACAATAATGATTGTAAAAGTAAACTAATTTTTCCCGTTTAGATAACGCAGATATAGAGGGGAAAATAATTTTAAATGAAAAGAATGTAATGAAGTATAACCAATAAATAAATGAAAGATAGTTAATGGCTAAATATGAAACGTTGTTTATAAATTTTTAATCTAAAACCATTATACACTGAAGATAAAGATAAAAAAAATACACAGGCTGTCTCATAAAAATAGTCTGCCAATTAGTGTGGCACATAGCTTCCTCACATCCTATTTCGTAGACTTAAATGATTTTATGCTTTTACAATCCATTATTGTCTAATAAGTTTAATTGTTTCCCCCGCTTTTTTTAATCAGTCAAAATTGTTGTGATTTTTTACATTAATTAAAGTATCAATTTAGCAAAATTTAAAGACCGCAGTCAAATCAAATTCATCTGGAGCTATCAGCGGGTTACTTTCGATAAACTATGAAAGTTTCATACAAATCAGATAAGTACTTTTGAAGCTATAGGTGGAAATAAATGCATTTTTGTGCGCATGCGAGGAAGAAAAACAAATGAGCGCAGAAAGTTGAATCTTATATGGGACCAACAACGGGTAATCATGATCTACTGTCCAAATTTAATTAAAATCGGACGAGTAGTTTTTAAGCTATGTTGCTTCGCAAAAATATAGCGACAGACCGACAGACAGACACGGAACTAAAAATGTTCCCTGATGTCTGAAACGGATTTCTGTCTTGGAATTTTTTAAATCGGTTCTACAGAACGATCACGCAAGGAATTAATAATAGGTTTTTACCCTTTGTCTAATAATATACGTACGTTAGTATAATAATACCACGGCCAAGTCCTTAATGAAGTGGTCCCTCAATGTTAGGTATCTAAACTCACCCAGTTTTTGCAGTTTGCGGTTTTGAGGTAAGGGAATAAGGTTCCGAGACACAATGAGGCCCATAATGAGCCTCGCCATTGCCTATTCCTATCACGAAGTCCGGGTTAGATTCGATTTTCGCCCCCAAAGCAGCGAGTCCAAGTCCCCCTCAGATAGGGCGGGGATGCCCCTAGAACTTTACTTTCATCACGTACTCTTCACCGCCCTTCACACCTATTTGACTACCACTTCTCCCTTGCGACTCAACTTCGTCTTCCAACAAGACTTATTGACAATCGTAAGTCCTTGCCAATCATAATCACTATTATAATCACTTGTGATTGTGAACAATGTGTATGTGACTTGAAATTAAAAACGTTGGATCAATAACTCGGCTTTTAAATTTAGAACCATTTGAAGCAAGATAAAAGCTCTAAATCACCCAGTGCAGGTCACTTTATAAGATTTATAACTGACTGATAATGATAAATTACTTAATATTGCTAATTATTTTCTTTTTCTTGTCCCTATTTTTACCCTAAATCGACCCAAAAATATTGATTGCTAATTATGTTATATTAATACTAAATCATAATTATTATATTTACTAAATCATAATCAGTTCTAAAGAATCAAGAGTGCATTGAGGAATGACTGGGTACGAAGCATCACAATTCAAATAGTCTTAATTTTCAGAAGAGCAAATGTTAAAAGACCCAGGTCTCGGAACCAGATCCTTTACTTGATACATAATATTTGTAAATAAATTAGTTATACAAAATATTCATCAGAATCTAAGTTATTAGGTTAGTAAAAAATTGAGTGTTGAAGTTTGCAGAGTACTTCTGAACATTTAAGACAAGGTCTTCACTGAAAACCCTAGATAGATAAAAAAGTAATAACTTTTTCCTCTTAAATTTCCCAACACTTGCAAGACTTCGAATAACCTCTTTTCGATATTACCAGTCAAAGAAAGATTCTCGAAATTGAACTAGGATTGAACAATAATTATNTGTTGCTTCGCAAAAATATAGCGACAGACCGACAGACAGACACGGAACTAAAAATGTTCCCTGATGTCTGAAACGGATTTCTGTCTTGGAATTTTTTAAATCGGTTCTACAGAACGATCACGCAAGGAATTAATAATAGGTTTTTACCCTTTGTCTAATAATATATACGTACGTTAGTATAATAATACCACGGCCAAGTCCTTAATGAAGTGGTCCCTCAATGTTAGGTATCTAAACTCACCCAGTTTTTGCAGTTTGCGGTTTTGAGGTAAGGGAATAAGGTTCCGAGACACAATGAGGCCCATAATGAGCCTCGCCATTGCCTATTCCTATCACGAAGTCCGGGTTAGATTCGATTTTCGCCCCCAAAGCAGCGAGTCCAAGTCCCCCTCAGATAGGGCGGGGATGCCCCTAGAACTTTACTTTCATCACGTACTCTTCACCGCCCTTCACACCTATTTGACTACCACTTCTCCCTTGCGACTCAACTTCGTCTTCCAACAAGACTTATTGACAATCGTAAGTCCTTGCCAATCATAATCACTATTATAATCACTTGTGATTGTGAACAATGTGTATGTGACTTGAAATTAAAAACGTTGGATCAATAACTCGGCTTTTAAATGTAGAACCATTTGAAGCAAGATAAAAGCTTTAAATCACCCAGTGCGGGTCATTTTATGAGATTTGTAACTGACTGATAATGATAAATTACTTAATATTGCTAATTATTTTCTTTTTCTTGTCCCTATTTTTACCCTAAATCGACCCAAAAATATTGATTGCTAATTATGTTATATTAATACTAAATCATAATTATTATATTTACTAAATCATAATCAGTTCTAAAGAATCAAGAGTGCATTGAGGAATGACTGGGTACGAAGCATCACAATTCAAATAATCTTAATTTTCAGAAGAGCAAATGTTAAAAGACCCAGGTCTCGGAACCAGATCCTTTACTTGATACATAATATTTGTAAATAAATTAGTTATACAAAATATTCATCAGAATCTAAGTTATTAGGTTAGTAAAAAATTGAGTGTTGAAGTTTGCAGAGTACTTCTGAACATTTAAGACAAGGTCTTCACTGAAAACCCTAGATAGATAAAAAAGTAATAACTTTTTCCTCTTAAATTTCCCAACACTTGCAAGACTTCTAATAACCTCTTTTCGATATTACCAGTCAAAGAAAGATTCTCGAAATTGAACTAGGATTGAACAATAATTATTTTTCTACGGGCCAAGTTGGTTTCAGGCTCCTCAACGCATGAATGCAAGAGGGTTAATCACTGCCAAAGCATAATCCCGCTGCCTTGCTTCTAGGGATTTATCCCTTAAAAGGTTTATTCTGTAAGAGTTTGTTATTAATTACAGTCTTAGAGTGGGGGGCTGCGGTCCCCCTTTCTCCCTGAAAGGTTCATTTTAAAGCGCCTCGTCCCTTTCCCTAGAAAATCTGAACCTTATCGCATCCATTAGCCCCCTCCTCGTTCCTTTCTTCTTCTCAAGGTTCCATTTTCTTGATCAACACTTTGATTGCTTTTACAGACACGCACAGACCCCTCCCCCTCCTTTACTCAAGCCAACTTTATATTGAAACTTTGCAATACTCCCTTTCATTTTAATGGACGTTACTTAAGGACGTAATCTTATTAAATTAAAATATATGGCTTTCAAAGATCGAAGAAACAATTTCAAAGTTGAATAGAAATTACTACGGGAATAAAGTAATAAATTATAAGATGATATAAAATAATAAAAAAAGGCTTACACAAAAAAGGGAAAAACATGTATTATTGTTATTATTGCAATATCCTATTTCAAACAGCAATAAATTTATCGACATCATTGAAGTATAATTTAATAAAACTAATGGACGTAGGTATTATAATATGTATAATCAAGAAATGGTTTAATCATAAATGCTCGTTCTAATTTAACAGATAAAACCTTTGATCTGGCTTTTTATTTTGCAGTTATATTAATCAGCAGTGGAAATTTATTTCAAGTAATTAAATTAAAATAGGTCAAGCGAAATTTCACTAATAAATTTTTAATTTTATTTTACTTCTTTCTAACGAACAAATTAGAATGGAATGTTCAAATAATAATCGTAATTTATAATGTACACAAATCATCCTTCTAAATCCCAGATCAAAATTTAACTTGTTAACTTAATGAGATGTTATTTAACAGAACGTTTCATCACACTTATGTAATATATTGCTTTCTTGCCTATGTCTTTGATACCGATGGTCTTCGAGCCAATAAGACTATTATTATAAATTTCAATTTTAAGTTTTAGGTAGTATTCATGCTACGGAAAGTTTAAATTTTAATTTAAATCGAATTATAATTATTATTAACAATGGGAGACAGACAGAGAAAAATAGGCTCCCGCGCCGGGACTTGAACCACGGGCCTCTATATTTCCAATATAGCTCTACTAACTGAGCTGCACTGAAGAATAATTTCCTGTCAGTAACGATACCTAGTCCCGAATTAAGCTTTCAATTTTCCACAAATCTAGCAGTTGTTATTTACGACAATAGAACTAGACCGAGAATTATCGCTTATAATTATAAAGTACCCAATTATTACCTGTACCTTGCAGGGCCGCTTCTAGGATCTGAGATCCCATAGGCTGGACTTGTGGTGCGGGCCCCCAACATAGTTTCGACTTGGACCTAATACCCAAAAACTAAATGAGATGGAGAATTTGGGCTATAGGACAATTTTAAAGAGCATAAAAAACCTTTCAGAAACTTAAAGATTGAATTTTAAATTGTTTAGTAAAACAAATACCGGCATCGCTATAAAGTAAGATTAAGTTAAAGATCGCGAAATTTATTAAAGCGGACCTTAACGATTTTAATGGAAAGAACAACGGTTTTACGGATATCATTCGTTTTAAGATAACGATTATAATAAAACTTCATACACATCGTCTAAAGTACAATTGAAAAAGGCATGTCAAATTTTAACCTGATACAAGCAGAAGTTTTTGTTTAGTGAAGTGATATACTTTATAATATTTTTAATGGAGTATAGGCCGTAAAAGGGGTTGGTACTCATTCTACTACAACCATTTCTTTAACTATTAACTCATCATGATTATTTTTTTCTCAATATTCAATAAATATTTATTGCAAGAACTCCGCTAACTACAAATAGTTAGTTACTTTTAATTTTGTCTCTTTTCTATCTCCGCCATGAATAAGTAGTTAGAATCGTTTACTTAGCAGTGTGATTTTATAATTTGTATTAAATATGAAAAGCGTAAACAACTTCGTTCCTAACGTTTCTTGCAAATATCTCGTAAACGAAGCTTTTCCAGAACATATTTATAGGAACTTTTTTGTTCAGCGTAAATTTCCACAAGAAACCCTAAGCGCTGTGGTTTCGTTCGGGGACATTATTTCTGCTTTTGTACAAGAATTGGAGATAAATAATCAAATAATTTAACGCCTAGTAATATTCAATCCACCATTATTAAAAAACTAGTCCTTTGATCTCAAACTTTAATTGTACCATTTAAAAGCTTATGAAAAGAAGAAGTTTTCCCTGAATTCGCCACATTTCTAACATCCCTAAATTAAGAGTAGAAAGCTCTAAAATTTCATGGTCGAATTTTAAATAATAAACATTTTTAAATGTGACAGGACTTAAATGATGTTTAGCAGCCAATAATTTGAAAATGAATGAGTGATTCTGAAAGGTTTTTTTATGCTCTTTAAAATTATTCCTTAGCCCAATTTATCTAGGAATCTCATTTAGTTTTTTTTTTAAAGATATTATGCATTTTTTGGAAATAAATATACTCTGAAAAAAGAAATAAATTGATACCTCAAAAATTATTGAGAAATGAGCATATGCTTACTCGACATTTTTTGTTGCATTTGCCAATAGAATCCTCCAGTTTCGTTATGAAATTTTATCGCAAGCCTCCCTTTGAAACGAGCTTCTAGCTATGTTACCAAAATATTCTTTGTCTGACAATTTTTTTTTCTTTCTTTCTTGTGGCGCGGGCCCCCTTGTGGTGCGGGCCCCTTGTGGTGCGGGCCCCCTTGTGGTGCGGGCCCCTAGGCTGCAGCCTATGTAGCCTGTGCTTAAAAGCGGCCCTGGTACCTTGTACAATCAATCACAAATTTCTATTTTAAGTTTTAGGTAGTTTAAATTTTAATTTAAATCAAATTATAATTATTATTAACAATATAGAGGCCCGTGGTTCAAGTCCCGGCGCTGGAGTCTATTTTTCTCTGTATGTCTCCTATTGATAATATAATAATTAGAATTTGATTTAAATTAGACTATTATTATAGTATTTTACCATTTTTAGTTGATAACTTTGTCGTTTTTAATGATAAATAGTTTTTAGATGTTTTTAATTACTACTGAGACGAGAACATACTTTTAATAATAACTCAGTTAATAAATGAAGTTATGGTCGATCATTCAATTCAAAGTTCCTTTTGTACCAGATGACTCGAGTTCTCAGTATTGAGTTGGTCCGCTATGGGCAATGACATTTGGAAAAGACAATCGGGAGTTAATTATAAAAGAAAGTAGGTTAGGGCATAAAGCACAAGAAAGGTTAAGCTTTATTTAGTGGCTCGCGGAGACGGTGGAGAGATTATAGTGTCTAAATCATGAGGTCGTTGTCTACACACAGCCAGGTGTGGGTGGCCTTATGTTAATCATTCCTGGACCAATAGCAGTGTTGGATAGAGACATCCTTCTTATATTACAAGTCGGTTGAACCCGTCGGATACCTGTAAAAGCATTGCTTCCAAGTCCAACCGATACCAAAACGGAATATACTAAACAGTGCCCTATTTTACATCTTATGCCCTCGTTAGAAATCTATTGTGTTTCTCCATATCTCACTCTTTTTATCCACAATATTTCGTTATTCCTGACTTCACATTTTATCCAGTTTTTTCTTACCTTGGCATTGTACATTATAAATTGATCATTTGCCAGAATTCAATCATTGACCTACATTTTGCATAGAATTTAGTTTCATGTGTCGAGAAGGCTAATGTACGAATTTCCATAACTCCAGCAAAAACCATCAAAAATCATAGGGGAGTTAATAAATTAAATAATCCTGGCGACAAATGGTACGCTAAAGCGTAAAAGTTTGATAACTTACGAGACATATTATGATTAAAATTTCTCATACAAACAAAACATTTGGTCAACTAAGATGTACTTCGATCAAATATAATAACTGATATAAAAAAACCAAAAATACATTTTAATGCAATTGCTTCGATAATTCCAAATGATTAAAAATAATAGCAAAAAACCGATAGTTAAAGAGTAATATAAAGTTATTTCTTCAATGTTTTTATTCATTATTTAACGAACTACGACAACAGTTTGTTAATTAGAATAATTAGTTCAACCTTTTTGCACGTACTAGTTAAGACTTAAAATAACTAGTTAATACTTTTTTAATTGACCTAAAAATAATTATTAACAGCTTTCACTCATAAAGACCATTAGCTAATTAGCTTTAATTGTATAAGGTATGAAAAAGCCACAATCAAACAACTGATATGATATTGGCTCTTAAGTAAGAAAGAAAAAAAAACCAGTAATTACATCAATTGGCCAATTTTTTAAAGAAATAAAAGGTAGTGAAACAAAAAGAACAAAAACATTATCATGGCTCATTTTATAATTTTACTAATATAAAGATATCTTTCAGTTCTCGCTTTCTTTTCGTGTTTATCATGATTCTATGTAAAATAATAAGATAAAGAATAACAAAATTTCAACAATATTTAACTAGGAAGTCGAATTGAAAAAAATTAAAGATTATGAAGATCCAAAGGAGTATAAGAAAACATGTTTGAATCTTCTGGTTTCCATAATTAGTTTAGCTCTAAACAGTGGCGTACCTAGAACTTTTGCCGCCCGGGGCGGTCTCCAATTTGCCGCCCTTTTTATAAGTCAATCAAATTATGGTTTTTATAAATTAATAAACATAAATAAATACTTGTAATTGAGACAAACTGTAGGTGGGAAATTTTTTACCATTGGATGTCATATTTAAATTAGGCANAGACTTGAAAACCAAGCCAAACCTACGTCCCTAATTAACAAGCACAACCACGGAAACCAACGACACACACTAACAACATAAGCAATATCACCTTCATCTTTACCTCACAACATTCGGCATTACATTTCAACTCCTCAGCTTTAAACTAAAAATATCCTACAGTCTCAACTTATTTTATAACTATAAACAATTACGTCTTGGGCAAATTTAAATAATAGATCCATTTATTAACAACTTATATCTTAGATACACACCAGGCATCGCGTGGCTCTATCATTGAAGCGAACGTATTGCAATGAAATACTGAATATTGAAATTAAGATGAGGAATATTAAAAGATAAACCTCTACCTTTAGGGAGGAGGCAGCAACTCAATCTACGATTAGAACCCATGGAAATATTCAAGAAGAAAGATCCTTATAGATTTGCACATGCGCTATTGACTAAATTCACACAAAAATTGTTCGTAGACAATAACAAAACGAGGACCCTTATACATTCTTGCGCTAGTTTCTGTAAAGTACATGATCTTCGAAAGTACCCAACACAAGATATTGAAACTTTTCCCGCAAATCAAACACAGGAAAATTGTAGGGAATCCCCTAAAAATCGCTCAAAACTAGGCTAAGTTTAAGGGGTTGAACATTTTTTTTTAACGCGTCGAGTTCTTAAATGAGAGAAAGCTGAACGAGGAAAATGCTCTATGTTCTAAATTCATCTTTGAGCCAGTGTGCTTTAAAATTGTGTTTCTTCATAAAAGAACCAAAAAAACAAAAAAAAAAGAAAAGGTTTTTAAATGGTCGCCATTTTAACACGGATGGGCTGATTGTGTTAGTTAACGAACTCGTCCGATTTGTTATTGTCTACGAACAATTACGTCTTGGGCAAATTTAAATAATAGATCCATTTATTAACAACTTATATCTTAGATACACACCAGGCATCGCGTGGCTCTATCATTGAAGCGAACGTATTGCAATGAAATACTGAATATTGAAATTAAGATAAGAGGAATTCAACATACTGGTAAATAATAAATATTTTAATTAAATTTAATTAATTTCAAAAATTTAATATAATTTCAAGCAAATTATTAAATTTGAACTTAATTAATTGCTACATTTTTAGTAAACAAAAACCAAACATAATTCTCTTATTTAATTAAATGTATTCTTTATTTATTGTTTAGTGTATTACACTGACACTAATTTTTTTTAAACTTCTATTTATCCTCAATGAAACATCTAGCTAAGTGGGTCATTATTTCTCTGGTTTTATTTTGATGTTATTCTTAATTAAAGCTACCTATAGAGTAATAAGATATTTGTTGTAGAAGAATTCTAGGAGAAGGAAAGAGAGAAGTCAGGTTTAAGACGTGTCTCGGCGCGGGCCTGGCGCCAGGGCCAGGAAAATCCAAAGTGAATAAGTACAGTCATTTTACTTTTTCAAAGGGGGGGAAAAAACATGCGCGCGCATCCAACAAACAAAGACAATTTATTTAAGGACACAAGCTAGCACCCTGGCTAATTAGAATCGCTCATTAAGGGAGGCAACTGTTTAATTAACTTAATACGCTTTATTGCGCCAATTAAAACGTTTTATTCGAAGGAGGGCCTCGAAGGAAGAGAAGGGGAAGCTCGCCCTGAAGGAATGATGTAATCTGGGTAGGGAACCAAACAACTCCTTAACACTGGTACTCCGTAAGCACTGAGTACACTATGCACACACATACTATAATACTAGCGCACTCCCGAGACTTGAAAACCAAGCCAAACCTACGTCCCTAATTAACAAGCACAACCACGGAAACCAACGACACACACTAACAACATAAGCAATATCACCTTCATCTTTACCTCACAACATTCGGCATTACATTTCAACTCCTCAGCTTTAAACTAAAAATATCCTACAGTCTCAACTTATTTTATAACTATAAACAATTACGTCTTGGGCAAATTTAAATAATAGATCCATTTATTAACAACTTATATCTTAGATACACACCAGGCATCGCGTGGCTCTATCATTGAAGCGAACGTATTGCAATGAAATACTGAATATTGAAATTAAGATAAGAGGAATATTAAAAGATAAACCTCTACCTTAAGGAAGGAGGCAGCAACTCAATCTACGATTAGAACCCATGGAAATATTCAAGTNAAGACGTAATTGTTCGTAGACAATAACAAATCGGACGAGTTTGTTAACTAGCACAATCAGCCCATCCGTGTTAAAATGGCGACCATTTAAAAACCTTTTCTTTTTTTTTGTTTTTTTGGTTCTTTTATGAAGAAACACAATTTTAAAGCACACTGGCTCAAAGATGAATTTAGAACATAAAGCATTTTCCTCGTTCAGCTTTCTCTCATTTAAGAACCCACTCGATGCGTTAAAAAAAAAAATGTTCAACCCCTTAAACTTAGCCCAGTTTTGAGCGATTTTTAGGGGATTCCCTACAATTTTCCTGTGTTTAATTTGCGGGCAAAGTTTCAATATTTTGTGTTGGGTACTTTCGAAGATCATGTACTTTACAGAAACAAGCGCAAGAATGTATAAGGGTCCTCGTTTTTGCCTTAGGACCCTAAAAATAAAAATAAAACTATAAATAGTTTTACTTGTCCCATTAATACTTGGTATTTTTAATACACTAAAATTATAATATAGTCATGTATTATTATAGACTTGCCATGGAAGCTTACAATATTTACCGTTATATAGCAAAATATATTATTAAGAATATTAATATTAATAATAAGGAAATAAAACAGTAGCAACTTTTATTCATTAATAATTATTTTATTTTGGAATTGACAAAAAATTAAAAATGCAACGGCGAATCACACTTCTTTCCCCTGCTAAATACATGACACCAGTGTTGAGCAGAAATCAAAAATTCTCTGCAAGTAAAAAAAAAAAAAATCTGTACGTTGAAATAGGTGGGAGGAAATGATTAAATATTCACAAATTAAAATTCGCTCTTATATAATGAATGTGTCATTTAGGGTTTTTTGTTTTTTTTAAAAAAAAAGGATGTGACGGGGTAAAATAGATAGAAAAAAGGTAGGGCGGGGTAGAAAATGTTAGAAAACACAAAAGAAAAAAAAAGGGTTCAAAAATAAAATAAATTTTTCATATAGATTCATTACTGATTCTACAGAGAAGGGGAGGGAAAAGAATAAACGGGTTTAGAAAAAAAAGTGGTGAAGTATAAAATAATTTAATAGGCTGAAATTTAGAAACACGGGAGTACCAAACTTCACGAGAAACGAACAAACAAAAAAAAATATTAGGGAAGTAATGAAAGTTATTGAATGTTTAAAGAATGTCTAACTTGTACTCAATACGACGCCAATACCTGTCCCATTAATAACTTAAATAAACTAATTATCTATTCAGTAGTACGATACTAGGGGCTAGTCCAACTCTAACGCTGCACGCTTAACAACGGAAAAACACACTCAATAATTATCCTACCCTATAACTTGGGTTGGACATTTCACGAATATTTTAACTTATATTAAATAATTTAAGTACCGTTTTTTTTTTTAATGAACTCAAAAAAGAGCCCCGTTGCCAATTGAGTCGTAAAAAATGCAAAACGGACAATTTTAAACAGCAGCTTAACTTGCATCCTTTCTCCCACTCCTATTTGTTAAAAACGTTGACACGTCATGAAATCGAAACTGATTAAATTAATAAAGAGTTAATGGGGTTCGAATATGTCTTTGGAAGCTTGAATACACAGGAATTTCGGCTGCTATGTTCTTTTATTAAAAAAGGTCAATATTCCATTGAAATTATTAAGAATGTTAAGATTTAATTATTTGTAACTAAGTTGAAATATCAAACAATTAATTATTTTTACTTGGCATCAATTGAAATATGGAACTAATTATCTTCCTAACTTCATAATAAGCAACTTCAAAATAAGCAACTTCATAATAAGCAACTTCATAATAAGCAACTTCATAATAAGCAACTTCAAAATAAGCAACTTCAAAATAAGCAACTTCATAATAAGCAATACATCTAAAATCATAAAATTGAAATTAAGGGTCTGAAAGTCCAGAGGTCCCATAAAAACATCATTAAGCACAATTTACTTCTAAAATATTTGAGCCTAAATGTTTATAAATATAAATTGTGGATAGGGTTCCAGTGTACTTCCAAATATAAAAAGTGGACTGGTTCAATTTTTGTCATTTAATCCGAATCAAATGCTATTTTTCACTGAGTGGCAATGGTTTACGCAACTAGAATTATATCATACTTTGGTGTCAGTCTTTGAGTGCAAAGGGTTTTGAAGATTGTACTATCAAACTATAATCTAGAAATTTCAAAACTAGAATAATCAATTTTTTTTAATTAGAATCGGGGATCCTTAAACTTAAAAAGTCCAGGGCAGGACTCTGTTGCACGTCTTTGTTGTAGGGCTAAATCGGCACTGCTGCGATTCCGCAACACGTGCCCGTGTCCCCGAAGCGCATTGCGGTGTACTTGATACAAGATTTTTAGTTTAACTCAGTTTTACACCGGGAATCTCTTTTGTGCGCCTTTGCTGAGGAGCTGAATCACAGCAGCGCCGTTTAATCCCGAATCAAAGTCATGCAACAGTGAGTCCTGGTGTGAACTTAGCTTTAGAGAAGTAAATAAACAGGTCAAGTGTGTGCTAGTCAGCACACAGCGAGGGCCCGTAGGCAGCATTGTATTGTTTAAGTAGTGCCCAATTGATGGTGTTTTTTAAAATGCTAAGAAGCCTACTTTGAAATATTTTATGGGTATGATATTCTCAAAACACATTAACATACTTCTGATGATGTATTTTATTGCCACTAAACCGGAAGGTAAACATATAAATACATTGAAAAGACCATACTTATAAAAAAAACGTATTTTGCCAATAAAAAATAAAATGATTTTTTTTCTCGAAATTTCCAAAAAGTGGAGGGGTCACAATGATTTTTATCGGTAATGANGCTATCACCCTTAAGTTTTTTTACCCTAAATTTTTTGATTTTTTTTTTTAAGTCACTATATTTTTAACATGTCATCGGACGAAAGGTGTAGCCGTGAGAGCATGCGACGGACGAACGGACAGACAGGCACACGCGCGAAAATATAAGGGTCCTTGGCTTTTGCCTACGGACCCTAAAAAGTATAATTTTATCTTCGCTACTACAATAATTTTACATTTGGAAACAATCAGTTGTTTATTTTATCTAGAGAAAACAATCCACTCTTATAATTATTATTAAAACTAAGTCAATTCGGATAGCCAATACGGAACTAACAATAAATACAACGTTTAAAGTCTATTTTTCACCTCTTCAGTCGCTTCATCAAAGAAATATATCTCGAAACCCTCAAGGCGATTAAAGGAAAAAAACTTCAAACATTTAACAGCTATCTAATAATACCAATCCTTTCCATTAGATTACATATAAATGTCAAATTTTCTTTGTACTCCTCCTAATTAATACAAGAAATAATAATAAAAGAAAATGTAAACAGAAATACTTCAAATGAAATAATAAACAGACAGATATTGCTAAAAAAAATAAAAATTCAATATAAAAGTAATCTAAATAATACATTGAAAGTTTGAATTGAAAAGAATTAATAAAGTCCAATTCCTGGTAGTATGCAACAATATTCAGCAATCAAAAATATCGAGAAAAAAAATGATTAAATTCAATTTTATTTTCTAAAATACTAAATAGACTGAGAAAGAGATATAACAGTAGAATGTTCTATATCAAAATCAGAGATTCATATTTTTTTTTCTCAATAAAATGTTAATAAAAATAAGCAATAAATAATTTTGCCGTAATAAATCACTAAGCGAAAAACAATAGATTGTTTAAAAAAACTTAAACAAAAACTAAAAAAAATGAGCTTCGAATAAATGTTCTAAAATATCAGAGTTGACTTTTTTTTTAGAATCGAACCCAAGCGAATCTGAATCTTTGGTAAGGGCCCAAGTTGGCCCACTAATGGCCAATTAAAAGAAGACACTAACGAGTACACGAACCGCAGTTAGAAATGTAATCCTGGCCTATACCATAACAGCTGAGGGGGAAAAAACTCAACATCAAATATCTGAAATTCCCTCCAAGACAACAATTAGACAAATAATAGTTTCCAATGAAATAGAGTCGTTGAAATTTGTTTTTTCACATTAAATAATTTTTAAAAAAGCTTATTAAATTACGATGTCTAGTTAAAAAACAATTTTCATACCAATATACAAGAATCCGTAAATATTACTTTTAAAATTTCATAAATATGTTATACTGAAAACATAGGTTTTTTATTTTATAATTCTAAATGGCATCTGCTTTAAAACAGCGTCTATAAATCAACAGCGGCTACGAATCAAAAACATTTCAAACATTGAACTAGTCTAGAAGATATTGAAATTCTATAAATCAATAATTCTAAATGTTATTGTGCAGTGTGCAGGAAAAAAAATACTTAGTAACATCAATATTTTGAACTAACACGGGTAAACCAACTCTTTTACACATAAACAAGTGAAGAGTTGATCAGTTAACACGTCTCCCTCCTCCGGGATCAACGATGTTTATCAAAACGCCATGAGAGAGGTTATACAGGTCGAAAACTGTTGACGCTAGCTTACTCGATAAGCTCCCCATTTTCTTATACGCAATACTAGGTGGACGTGGACATTGAGTGGAGGCCCGATCCAAGGACTGCATGTTTTTCTCCAAGATTTGTGGTCACCCATCCAAGTTGTGACCATGCTCGATGCTATTTAACTTAATGGTATAGAAGAGCCTATTGCTCTCCTGCATAGTCCATGCAGTCAATCTTCTTGGACTCTAAAATATCTAAACGCAATTTTAAGGAATAGTTAAAAATAAATAAGCTGCAATCATTACAGTTTTAGATATCAATCAATCCAACCTTTTTATTGCTTAAAATGTTATGCAATAATATATAATAATATGTACTTATAAATACAATAATTTGTACAGCCTAATCAGCATTTCGCTGTGGTACCTTTATAAGGTGGTTTCCAAATAAGGGTTGCGCTAACATAGATTTTAGGTAAAATATTATTTACTACTGTAATCTACCTAGGGGTAGTATGCAGATACTGGCTTATAGCATATTTGCTTTTTCATCAAGATTGTTTAAGTGATGTAAATCAGATAGAATGTCGTATTCCCTACACTTTATTGTCAATAGATAATTTATTTTAGGAGTTTTGGGTATGAGCTATAACTGATTCAAGTTTGACAGGCATTTTAAGTTAGTAGTCTTATAAGAATTTTTTTAAAAGGGAAAACTAAATTTAATTTATACTGACAATGAAGAAGAAATACCAGGGAAGAAAGTCCGACTGTATTTTAAATGAGACGAAGCCATTTAGAACCGAAGCATATTGGGCTACAAGGCAAGAAGAGTATTACACAAAAATTATACATACAACGGGGGAGAGCCATTAGCAAGAGAACGGGAGCCGCTTGTTAGAATCCCTCTGCTTAGAGGGGGGGGGCGCTATCAAAACTCACTTATCATACAAAAACTCCGACGCCCCTCCATCAGCCCCTTCAACACGTACCCGCATTATAATAATTACTATACCAATTTTAACTTATATTCTTCCTGCTTTTTTCAACCCCCCACTACCAACTTCCCGATTCAAAATCCAAAAAAAAGAAATATCAACACAGAGGAAAAAACTGAGTGATGTGCAAGTATGGAAATTCGTCATAACGTAAAAAAAAACCCTACCCTTTAAAGAACTAAAGAAAAAAAATTGTATTTTAAATGAAGAACAAGATGAAGAGAAGGCATGCCTGACAGCTGTTTCATGATGGATTACCTAGGTATTAAGTATATTTTCTTAATACTTTTAGCGACAGATGTTTTTTTTGTACATAATTTAAACACGTAGACTATATGCAAAATATACTCTGTTTAAAATTGGCAATTAAAATTTGTGCAATTGAAACAGGTGAAATATTTAAATTGACATTCCTTACACAGGCCTTGAAACTATGTTAAGTTGGACTATTTACAAAAATGTTTACACCTATTGCATACTTAAAATGTTCTAATATCCTTACCTCTGTATCAAAATATGTTTTATCCAAATACTTCCACCAAACAATTTAACATTTAAAAGTAAAATATTTATTTATAATTAGTAAGCAAGTAAAACATATTGTAATTTTCTTCTTAAAGTATACGTTACATAGTAAAACTAAATACACATTAGAATATATATATCCTTCATTTTTCAAAACTAAAGGAGGTGGACCTTTTTAAAACAATTTTAATGGGTTTCAAAATAGCCTATTTCCTTAGATGTTTAAAAACGGTTTAACAGGCTCGCATTTACATTAATATAAGTAAAGATTAATATTTCAGTAAAGGCCATTATTATTATTTATTTATTTATTAAAAAAAAAAAAAAGAAACAAGCCAGTAGTTGCGGTAGTGTATAATTTACAAGAATGAAATAGGCATATTTATTACCTATCTCTTAAAGAGTTCTTTTTTAAAAAAAGGAGAGAAAAAAAAATACAGCTTTTTTAAAACAGTGTATATAAAGAATAGTTGGGAAAGTAACAGTTCGGAATTAAAAAAAAGCTGTTATTAAAGCGGCAGAATGACCCTTTCAGTAATTCATCAGGCTTCAAGAGACCAATTACAAGGCTAGCGAAAACCAACTAGACGGAAACTTCCAGTGTGAGATATTACATCGGCTTTACAGACCGCTTTACACATTAAAACAACGCCACTTTAACGCTACCGACACGGGTAAATGAAATTCATAAATATTCCAATATGTACGATTATATAATAAAAACTCTATCAAAGGAGTAACACGGTAATAGTAGCTGTGGAAATAATTAAACTATAATGGGAATCATTTTTTTTCTCAAACAATATCTGTGAAGAGACAAGATGAACAAATAAGGTAGCTGTAAACATAAAATTATCAAGGAATTATGAAAATGGAAAAGAAAAACATTAACGCGTATTTTTAAAAAGAAAACAAATCTAATCTTAGGTCGTTAATAAACCATAAAAATAGCGTGTCTACCTAGCAAATAATTAATGGTATGTCTTAATCCTTAAGGCACCCGGTCTTAACAGCAAGAGAACGGGAGCCGCTTGTTAGAATCCCTCTGCTTAGGGGGGGGGGGCGCTATCAAAACTCACTTATCATACAAAAACTCCGACGCCCCTCCATCAGCCCCTTCAACACGTACCCGCATTATAATAATTACTATACCAATTTTAACTTATATTCTTCCTGCTTTTTTCAACCCCCCACTACCAACTTCCCGATTCAAAATCCAAAAAAAAGAAATATCAACACAGAGGAAAAAACTGAGTGATGTGCAAGTATGGAAATTCGTCATAACGTAAAAAAAAACCCTACCCTTTAAAGAACTAAAGAAAAAAAAGGTGTATTTTAAATGAAGAACAAGATGAAGAGAAGGCATGCCTGACAGCTGTTTCATGATGGATTACCTAGGTATTAAGTATATTTTCTTAATACTTTTAGCGACAGATGTTTTTTTGTACATAATTTAAACACGTAGACTATATGCAAAATATACTCTGTTTAAAATTGGCAATTCAAATTTGTGCAATTGAAACAGGTGAAATATTTAAATTGACATTCCTTACACAGGCCTTGAAACTATGTTAAGTTGGACTATTTACAAAAATGTTTACACCTATTGCATACTTAAAATGTTCTAATATCCTTACCTCTGTATCAAAATATGTTTTATCCAAATACTTCCACCAAACAATTTAACATTTAAAAGTAAAATATTTATTTATAATTAGTAAGCAAGTAAAACATATTGTAATTTTCTTCTTAAAGTATACGTTACATAGTAAAACTAAATACACATTAGAATATATATATCCTTCATTTTTCAAAACTAAAGGAGGTGGACCTTTTTAAAACAATTTTAATGGGTTTCAAAATAGCCTATTTCCTTAGATGTTTAAAAACGGTTTAACAGGCTCGCATTTACATTAATATAAGTAAAGATTAATATTTCAGTAAAGGCCATTATTATTATTTATTTATTTATTTAAAAAAAAAAAAA
>KZ651118.1:266648-280267 GCA_001010745.2 Gerris buenoi
AATACAGTTAAGGCCCCCATACACGATCAAACTAGTTTGATAAGCAAGTTTGATCAAAAGTTTGACGCCCAGTTTACACCACATAAAGCCATCAAACTCTCAAACTTCGCCCACACACGGTCCAACTTATTTGTCAAGCTGGCTTGACAAGCCAAGATTGTCAAGTAAGTTTGATCGTGTATCGGGCCTTAAGAGATCTTTTACTGAGAGTGGGTAAAAGGTTTAATAAGTTTAGTATTTAATAAGTGTTTGTGTAATCATATCTACTTATAATTATTATTAAATAAGAATATAACATTAATCAGAAATATGAACTAATAAGTATTATAAACAACCAATAAAAAAAAATATATATATATGAATCTCTAATAAACATTTATTAATTCTTTTAGTTAACGAATCTTAAATAGAATCATGATTTTATTTGGCCCATTACTCGATCTCTAAACGCTATTTAGAATAATTCAATACCAAATAACTTAAATTGATTGTTGATACTCCAAATGTGTACTATATCTACTGAGAAAGGTAAATGAACTGTACCTCAACCTACTAAATGTTAACAATGCCTAAGAGCTATATAAAAAAAGAAGTTAATCTAATAATACCATCTGAACCATCACGACTTCAATTACAATTCATCCTAATTTCCCAAATGTCATATCCTATATTTTAATTTTAATAAATCAATAACGAAGAAGAAAAAGAAAAATCGTCAGAAAAATAATTACAATTATTGTACGGAATAATTATAGCCTCAGGGCCGAAGTCATGACGGAATTGCAAGATTAAAAAATGGAAGGGTCAAAATTTTTAATGATCTATATACATGTTAAAAAGTGTAACAACAAAGTATATATATATATATATATATATATATTGTTCATCATCTACATGCACACAAACATACATTTATTTACAGCTATATCTTTAAAAGTATTCATCTGATTTTGATGAAATTTTCATGGTTTGTCGAGATTGCACCTGCCAAATTTCAACCTCCTGCGCACTTCAAATCGTACTAAATTAATATGTCTTATACTACAAAGCCGCATGGCTCACTGNAAATTTGAATTTGGAAAAGTTATAACATTTTCGTATTTTTATATGTCCGTAAGTGTTTAATTGTACTCTTTAACTGTTTTAAACTTGAATGTTTAAACTTATTAGATCCAATTATATCTATCAATTCTTTGATAAAATCAATTAGATTGTTTATGATTTTCTGTTTCATTTTTCTTTTATGAATTTGTGTTAATAATTTCAAACCTTCACAATTAAATCTCCTTTCAATAGCTTATGGAGGTAAACTTATTGAAAGAGTGTCTGTCCACTGAGGACTCAAATTGCTCCCAAAACAATTACAATTTTTCACTTTTGCCATAAAATGAATCCAACTCAGGTCTAAGAGTTTGGTCCAACTGTAGCTTCTCTATTCTGACAGCGTTTTTGGAACGAAGTTCCTTATGGCACGTTCTGGAGCCCGGGAATGAATCCGAAAAAAAGACCCAAAATCACCGTCATAAAATCACCGTCACCCGAAATCTACCGATAATAATAAATTGAGTAAAAGATCACCGAGTTAGTTGAAATTTGGTACACATGTTCATTTTACCAATGCCCAGGCTGCGTTTGTTGGAAAACGTTAACCGCCAAGCGTTCACGCGCAACGCTCGCGTAAACGTAAGCTTCAAAAAGACGGAAAAAATGTTATTATGGAACCCTGTTACTTATCTTGTTTTGTTAATTTTTGTCAAAAATGTCACTTGGTTTTGTAAATATCGAAAATAAATAGTAGTTAGCAATGTATACGTCTTTAGCAGAATGATTTTATAATTTATATTTAATGCAACATACCGGGTTTCCCGCGACACCACATGTATTTTTTCAGTACAAGACTGTATTGGTTGTAACACTTGAGTTGTTTTACATTAATAAACAAATTAAATACGTTTTTACATAACTGTCACAGCTATCTAAGCGTTATGTTTTATTTAGATTGTATTTGCCAGTGCTTACTTTCAATAATTTCTAACTAGTAAATTCAAGTTCTCTAGTTTGCAGCATTAAGGTAACTTTTGTTTCAATTTACCTCTGTAAATTATCTGTAGAAGCTTATAGTTTAAAAATCCCAATTAACATATCATTAGGTTATTACAGGGCGGGAAATCCAGCAATTTTATTCATCCACTCAATGTGATCATCAGTGTGACACATGTCTAACCTTTCTGGTATTCGAACCAGGTATAACAGTGTTTTGACCTAGGTTTCAAGCGAGTAGAAGAAATAAGCGTCTCCTAGGAGTGTGTTGTAAAAAAAGTTTACATATAAGGTTCTCACATAAGTTCTTGTTAATTGATCTTTTTTATTTACCAATCTAACATATATTTATGCATATTGAATATACAACAATTACATTGACAATATCAATGTTCTTACAACCACCCACGACCAGCATACTTGGAAGTTAAGCCGGGTAGAGTAAACAGGAGAGTAGAGTAGCGAGTAGAGTAACTCTATCCGTAGAAACCCGAAAAAAACGCTCAGTACAGTAGAGTGGCGAGTAGAGTAGCTAGTAAAATTGGTAGAGTGCACTCTACTCGCTACTCCACTCTCCCGTTTACTCTACCCGTGTAAACCCGGCTAAAAAATGAAAAGAAAATTTATATATACTATATTATTATAACGTATAATACGGTTTTAATTATGATGTGTATTGGAAAATAATCTACCTCCGTGGTGCAATGGTTAGCGCTTATGCCTGCTGATTCAGAGGTCGGTAGATCGAGACTCGTCCAAGTAAAAGATTTTCACTAGGACGAGACTAGAAACACAAACTTCGTTACATGCAATTTCGTTTCAACGAAACCTAAAAGTTTCACTTGAAAAAAAAAATACGGTCTTAATTATGTGTTTTGAAAAATAATCTACCTCCGTGGTGCAATGGTTAGCGCTTATGCCTGCTGATTCAGAGGTCGGTGGATCGAGACTCGTCCAAGTAAAAGATTTTCACTAGGACGAGACTAGAAACACTAACTTCGTTACATGCAATTTCGTTTCATCCAAAACTAGAAGTTTCACTTGAAAAAAAAAATTATCGTAGAATAATAAATATAGCGTGTGAAACACTTTATAAAAAAATATATTAAACATACGCATATTAAATTATAAAGATAATGATAATTTAACCATAAATAATAATATTATTAAAGATAATTGACAAGGTGAATTACCTCTATAATAATATTAAATGAGAACAATAATAAAAAAAAGGGAAAATTATACATAGTTATATGGGTATATTTTCTAGACTATCAAGATTTAACGCCCACTGGTAATGTAAAATGCAGAATAGGGGACAATAGTTAATCAAGGTGGGAGGAGATAAGGATCGCAGTATAAGACCGGTCTGACCGCTTGGTTTGTTACCCTCACCTCAATTAGATTAACAAATGCAGCATTAGCCGGGGCCACGAGGTACCATACCGCTCTCTACAGCCCCAAACCACAATCTACATACGATATATGTACCCTTCGACCTCACCCGGCAGCTTCTACCTCCTCGTTATGGAACTAAGAAAATAAATAACTCTCCTTCTATACCATTCACTTCTTTCAAATTTAGCACATCCGATTTTTTTTTATATCTTCTTGCAAATTTGGATCACAATAAAAAAAAGGGGATTTTATTATTGGAAGTAGAATTTGAACCAAAAAAACCATTATATTATTATGGTCAAAATATTGTGTGATTCTACTAACTTCAAAATAAAATATTATAAAACTAGTCCAAGCGAAATATTGCTTGAAAATAATGCTCATCCTTATCATACTGAAGGAAATATTATTTTATTGTTAATTTTAAAAATTAATAAATAATTCAATATTTAAAACTTGGTTTGCAATTTATTCAAATTTCTTACCCAATCCAAAATATTTTTTATCTAAACTAGGGGGCTCTGCCCCTACTCGCTTCGCTTGTCGTAAAGCGGAACGCCAATGATGTTGAGATTATTTCTGTCCTATTTTGTAAATCGAGGCAACAAAAATCTCGTCCGAAATGGTAAAAAATGCTTCTGATATCCTCGTTAAGCTAAAATATAATTATTAGAATACTTAAATTAGTGCTGGAAATACTAATAAAAATCAAAGATTGCTTCATACACTTGTATTTCATTCAATAGTTGAGACACAGATTATTATATTACATTGTATGTTCAGAATCAGCTGTTTTATTAAGTATTTTATTTGTTTTTTTTCCATTTAATCTGTAAACATATTACGTTACATTATCAAATACAGAATACAAATTAATAATAAATTCATGCTTTTTATGCATAAACAAAAAATAATAAAATATGTACGAATTATAATATTATCAATCTTTTATTATAAAACTTGTTTCATTGATAAAAATATACAGAGTCTGAAAAATAACAAACCTTTATTTATACTTAGCAAATATATTACTTTACTTTTTTTTAAGAAGCAAAGCTAATTATATTTTTTTTTATATAAACATTTTTTAAATATATTTCCTCCAAACGCACATTCGACATTAAGGATACAAAAAATGGTGAGAAAGACCGATAAGAATATCCCATTAGTATGAGAATGAAATTAAATTGAAAAATTAGGTTAAATCCGCATTCTTCCTTTTCCGAAATAAACAAAATGAGCACTTAAAAAAAAACAAAAAACTTTTTTAAAAAAAATCATGACCTTTCCACGTACATAAGATATGTTTTAAAGTTATTCATTATATAGATAAACAAGTCTACAGAACATCTAAAGATCAAACCGTAAAATATGTTTCGACCGAAAAAATCTATAATAATAAAATAAACTGTGCCGAAAAAAAAACACTGAATACATCACTGTTGTCTCGCCTAAAATGTCCATTGAAGAAAAATATTAACGTTTTTCTGATTACTAAAGTGCATTATGGATAAAGGCTTTTAGTAAAACTGGAATCCTTAATAAGGGCAAATCAAGCTCCTTAATGATTCCAGTCTGTATTAGTGGTCTTGTCCATTAACAGAAACTGAATCGGCCTCTTTCTGTACTCATGACGCGTCGTGCCTCTCACTTAGATAACGATTTTTACATATTCAGATGAGCTATAAACAATAATTATATATATATATATATATATATATATATATATATACGCATGTATAAATTATTTGTATACCTAGCGTGGAGGGGAAAGGCAGATGATGTTAGCCAGTGGAAAGGCTCATTTAGATTGTACCATTGGATAGTGTAGTAAACGTTAGCTCTGTATGAGGACAGATATCTATCCTATACGTGCGAGGCGGGGGCTCTACGATACAATCATTAATTGAACACGGCCAATAATTGGAAACTTAATTGAGCAGGACAGTAATTAATTATCATATTAGACCGAAAACTAATTAACAGAGGGACGTTTCGTGAGTACCGGTGCTTTTTTAATGAGCCAAAAGGCTAAGAGAAGGAAATAGAGAGTTTACGCGTGTGGTCTCTAACAGACCACGTGGTCTAAAGGTACAATGGAAACACGAAATCTTTAAGAGAAAATACGGAAACACTTTAAGACCTGTAGAAAGGTTAGCAACAATCGACCAATAAAGATACACTGCCTGCATAAAAAAAACACTCCACAAATTAAACAGACATGTTAATGGTATATTCTTTAAACGGTTAGTGAACCTTATAATAAAACATTTTAGATATTAACATCTAAAGTCTAAAGTATAAGAATACAAGTGAAGCAGCAAATCATTAACATAGATAACATCTAAAGGAATAAACTTATAAACCAAAAGTATTTTACAAATTCTTATTTACNACCAATTAAACAATATTATAAAAACATTTCCACAAAAACGGGAGGGGGGGGACGGGGAAATCTTTCTCATCCTACATCTGTAATTATCAAGATCTATACATTCAACCATATCCGTAAAAATCTACTAATAATTTGTTAATCCGCGATCATTATAAATATTAATTGTTGATAAAAATTAATTTAGTAAAAAATAACAAAGATAAAAAATTATTAAAATAGTTTTATATAGGAATCAAAATTTTACACATCGTGTTGGCAAAAGGTAATGAGGGTAACTTACACTAGGCTATATTCCCCCACTCAGTCCTACCGACCAGCCAATAGCATGCTTACTTTAATTGTTGTTTTCAAAATTATTATGGTTTACATATACATAAAAATTTGGTATTTACTTCTGTTTTGACTGATTCCTAGTTAAAAACCTATAGGTATATAGAAAATATATATATGAGAATATATTTTCCAAATGCACTGGAAGATTAGTTTCTTGTTAAGTTTATCGATACAGATAAAGACAAAAGCTGCGAGGTATTACTAATAAGAAGAGAGACTGGGAACAAGGACAGAGGACGAGAGTAGTAATGTCTTGGGGAGCGTGTAGATCGCTAGCTTACAGTACGGAGCTCGCCGAGGCTCTTGCCCCCACGATTCTGAAATGGCCTTGCCACAGGGCTACCTCACTTTTTTTCCACAGATTCTCACCATTATTTCAAGAGTTTTTTTGTTTGTTTTTTTTAACTCGTTGAGCCGTTCGACGTCCCGTCTGATTTTCCGTGTCCCATCACAACAAAGAGTAAATCCACCTACACCCGACAAACTAAAGACCAACAGAAAAGCAATTGGCCTTGTTTTCATGCAGCAAATATGAATGCTACAATATAATGACAATTGAATCAAATTAATAGAAAACGTATTATAATATTATAATAGTATAACTAAATAATAAATAATATAGGTATAGTATTCAATGTTTTTCTCATTCGATTTTATCATATTAATTAGTATTCAAAATGCTTCTTAGTTTGTAGACATCTTTAGGACGTTAATGACAATGATAAATTGTGATAATTATAAAATAAAAGGTTCATTATTTTTGTAAATTATTATATAAGAATACATACATATTTATATACATATTCTAATTTCTTTTTTCTATGATTCAGAAAAGACCTTATAAAGAACACCACGATTGAAACAATTCTCCGGAGAAAACAATTAAAATAAAAGTAGTGAATGTGAAAATAATAGAAGACAAATAATAAACTAAAATTATTAAACATACCAATTTATTTATCATTGAAATATTTTACAATAATTATCTGATAAACTACAAATGTGTAATAACGTTATGAAAACAGTTTTATAAGAAAAATAGGTATCTCTACATGTTTGTCAATAAGATTATTATTTAACATAATTTTATTATCAATTAAATTAAGATCAATTAGTTTAATTATAGAAATCCTTAAAATCCTTCTTTGAGTTTTTAATTTCTAATAATTAATAACTAAAAGAAATCCTGAACTTTAGTTTAATGCTAATTGATTTAATCAAAGAGTAAAGGAAATTCTTCGTTATTTCGTTGCTAGAACTAAATATATCTTACTGCGTAACGTAAATTAATGATATTAAGTTTTTATTGGAAATTAAAGGGTACTTGCAGGTACTCATTAATTTAAAAATAACCAAGACGCTATTGCAGAGAAGAGAGTTACAAAATTACATCAGTCAATATAATTATATAAAGTTAAAAATTATATATAAGACACAACAGGAGTAAGCGAGTAAGGTCAGTTTTCCAAACATTTAATTCATTAATATCATTTTACTTATACTTATAATTATTATTAAAAGGTATTAATAATTTAATTGGAAAACTGATACAACTCAAGTTAGTAAGGAAGTTAGTTAATTATATAAAGGGCATACTTTGGTACTTCTAAGAAAAACATTTGATCGGAAGTCCAATGAAGTCATATCAAATCAAGTAGAAATAGTTTAATTATTGAAGACAATTTAAAGATTTCCTAGATCATACAGCGGTTTGTAATTAGTTTAAGGAATAATTAAAATTAAAATATTTAAATCATGATTAGTTGTTTTTTTTTTTACTGCTATGACACAAATACATTAGTCAGTAAGAATTATTTTATTTGGACAACCATGAAAAAAATAAATAAATATAAGAAAGAATTGCTGTGTAAGAAAAGGCGATATGACATTTTGAGATAAAATGGCTTATAGATAAATGTCACTTCCTTAAAAAGGTTTTTTTTCAACCTCTTCGTCTAATATAGTTTAATTTTTAAAAAAAAAAAACTATTAGTTAACAACAGTATTGGGAGATCGGTTGCGGCAAGCGATTCAGTCCCGGATTTAGATTAAACCCTAGGTAGTATAGAAATAGTGTGAAATTAAAAGCTAAAATATTTTTGATTCTTCTTAGACCGTCTGTTAAGGCGTAAATCAGAAATAAACTTTGAACCTACAATGTAGTTGGTTTACTTTAGCTATTTTACTTTTTTCTCGTTTTTTATATTACACAAGTAAAGTATTACGTATGTATAGTCAATAAACTAAGAGTAGATTCTAACATTGAACTGCTAACTCTAATGTTATACAAGTGCAGATATATTTAGTGTACTTTGACCCACTAATAAATTATTTCAGCGATTCTTTATTGATTAAACTCAATATTTTTATTATTTTTAAGATATTTGCGATTCTTACTAAACAAACTATTTTATCTACGATTGATACGTAATATAAACATTGTATCTCTGTTTAGATTCGTAGAAAGTGATTCTTTACACACCTGTATTAATTGCGCATGCGTGTCACNGTTCGACGTCCCGTCTGATTTTCCGTGTCCCATCACAACAAAGAGTAAATCCACCTACACCCGACAAACTAAAGACCAACAGAAAAGCAATTGGCCTTGTTTTCATGCAGCAAATATGAATGCTACGAATCTAAACAGAGATACAATTTTTATATTACGTATCAATCGTAGATAAAAGAAGTTCCCCTAGAATCAAAGTGTTTTAGAAGAAAGAAAGAACAAACAATGTTTCCACAAATATACCAATATATTATATTATTAAATATGTTCTCCACAGATATACACATATATTTTTTAATATGTTCTACACAAATATACTAATAAGGGCGTGCTAGGTAAATATAGATAATATTAGATAAGATACAAATAGATCGTAACCTTGTGTGTCAAAGTTTACGTTATAAAGCGATCGTAAACTTTGACAAGTCAAATAAGTGACATTTGACTACATTTCTTTGCAAATGTATACACAAAAATAAAAATTGCGAAAAGTATATTATTAAGGACGTAAACATAAAGCTACAGGCATTTAGCATGTTACTTGGTTAGAAAAACATAAGTCATCTCTGATATAATCAGGCGTGATTTGATCAGGAGACCAAATCAGATTAATATCATGATCTTATCATATAAGCAATAATTAGAACACAATGAGATGAAATCTTCGTAATAAACAATACTAAATAAAATAAGAGTATATGAATTCATTAATTCCTTACTTTTGAAAACCTACAAAATTGAAATATCTTCCAGAAAAAGGATTTTCATTATATTGCTTTACTTTATACAATATATATTAATTTTGTAAATAATAATATTTATAAGAGAACTTTTTATAATAACGTGGTTTAGAAATGGACCTTTTGCGAAAAAAGAGAAAATTAATATAGGATAGGCTTTATTACCAATAATCAATTTTTAATACATCCTATTTACAAACCCACCACTTAAATTTAAGGATTATATATATTAATTACAAATGGAGAACTTTTGATTATTATTTTAAACGAAGTATCGTATTAGTGCAATAATACGATTTTTTTAAAAAAAAGAAAAATAAACCACAAAAAATTATTCTTATAATAACTCTTTAATAACCTGTTATTTTAAAAATACTATTAAAAAGCTATTAAAAAGGGGGGGGGAAAAAATTGTANTTTATCAAAAGAGAAATACTGAAATACGAGCTTACATACAGGAAGTTTATTATTTTTTTCTGCATTTATTATTAAAAGTATAAAGTAAGGTACTCAACTCGTGCGAAAACGGCATTTTGCATTCTCGTGTGGTTTTTACTACCCTCGCTTTCGCTCGGGTGTAAACTCCACACTCGCATGCAAAATGCTACTTTCCACACTCGACGCGTAATGTACTATTATTCCAATTAAATTGATAATTTTTACCTGTTGCATATAAGTTAACAATTAAGATGATTGATTAGCAATATTAATATACTGATTATTTTTATAAATATAATTAATTAATTAAGCGGCGAAAGTTAAATGTACGGTACCATCGAACTTTTTACTTCGATTTGGACCTATAACTTGTCCATATGAAGCAGGGTTTTTCGTCAGAAAATCCGTTGAAAAATTCTGAAAATTCAAATTATTTTTTTTTACTTCGATTCTTAAACAGTACCATACAATTCACTTTTACCAATTAAACAATATTATAAAAACATTTCCACAAAAACCGGGGGGGGGGACGGGGAAATCTTTCTCATCCTACATCTGTAATTATCAAGATCTATACATTCAACCATATCCGTAAAAATCTACTAATAATTTGTTAATCCGCGATCATTATAAATATTAATTGTTGATAAAAATTAATTTAGTAAAAAATAACAAAGATAAAAAATTATTAAAATAGTTTTATATAGGAATCAAAATTTTACACATCGTGTTGGCAAAAGGTAATGAGGGTAACTTACACTAGGCTATATTCCCCCACTCAGTCCTACCGACCAGCCAATAGCATGCTTACTTTAATTGTTGTTTTCAAAATTATTATGGTTTACATATACATAAAAATTTGGTATTTACTTCTGTTTTGACTGATTCCTAGTTAAAAACCTATAGGTATATAGAAAATATATATATGAGAATATATTTTCCAAATGCACTGGAAGATTAGTTTCTTGTTAAGTTTATCGATACAGATAAAGACAAAAGCTGCGAGGTATTACTAATAAGAAGAGAGACTGGGAACAAGGACAGAGGACGAGAGTAGTAATGTCTTGGGGAGCGTGTAGATCGCTAGCTTACAGTACGGAGCTCGCCGAGGCTCTTGCCCCCACGATTCTGAAATGGCCTTGCCACAGGGCTACCTCACTTTTTTTCCACAGATTCTCACCATTATTTCAAGAGTTTTTTTGTTTGTTTTTTTTAACTCGTTGAGCCGTTCGACGTCCCGTCTGATTTTCCGTGTCCCATCACAACAAAGAGTAAATCCACCTACACCCGACAAACTAAAGACCAACAGAAAAGCAATTGGCCTTGTTTTCATGCAGCAAATATGAATGCTACGAATCTAAACAGAGATACAATTTTTATATTACGTATCAATCGTAGATAAAAGAAGTTCCCCTAGAATCAAAGTGTTTTAGAAGAAAGAAAGAACAAACAATGTTTCCACAAATATACCAATATATTATATTATTAAATATGTTCTCCACAGATATACACATATATTTTTTAATATGTTCTACACAAATATACTAATAAGGGCGTGTTAGGTAGATATAGATAATATTAGATAAGATACAAATAGATCGTAACCTTGTGTGTCAAAGTTTACGATATAAAGCGATCGTAAACTTTGACAAGTCAAATAAGTGACATTTGACTACATTTCTTTGCAAATGTATACACAAAAATAAAAATTGCGAAAAGTATATTATTAAGGACGTAAACATAAAGCTACAGGCATTTAGCATGTTACTTGGTTAGGAAAACATAAGTCATCTCTGATATAATCAGGCGTGATTTGATCAGGAGACCAAATCAGATTAATATCATGATCTTATCATATAAGCAATAATTAGAACACAATGAGATGAAATCTTCGTAATAAACAATACTAAATAAAATAAGAGTATATGAATTCATTAATTCCTTACTTTTGAAAACCTACAAAATTGAAATATCTTCCAGAAAAAGGATTTTCATTATATTGCTTTAATTTATACAATATATATTAATTTTGTAAATAATAATATTTATAAGAGAACTTTTTATAATAACGTGGTTTAGAAATGGACCTTTTGCGAAAAAAGAGAAAATTAATATAGGATAGGCTTTATTACCAATAATCAATTTTTAATACATCCTATATTTACAAACCCACCACTTAAATTTAAGGATTATATATATTAATTACAAATGGAGAACTTTTGATTATTATTTTAAACGAAGTATCGTATTAGTGCAATAATACGATTTTTTTAAAAAAAAGAAAAATAAACCACAAAAAATTATTCTTATAATAACTCTTTAATAACCTGTTATTTTAAAAATACTATTAAAAAGCTATTAAAAAGGGGGGGGGAAAAAATTGTAGAATAGAAAATCTTTTTAATTTCTTCATAACTCTATAGTAATAAATTACAGATCAGACAGTGCAAAGATCGACGAGGCCAAAGAGAAAGTCTGAAAAAGATCGAAGGATCGAAGCAATGTACAATTATATACGGAGACTCAATAATAACTGGCATCTATCACTATAAAACCATCTATGAAACCCACCTCCTTCTCTAAATGAAATCATTAAGAAGCAATTTAGATAATAGATGTGTATAGACGGTCCAGAGTCCTCAACAGAAATAACAACTTATAAGTGTACAATCACGAAAAGGAACCGAAGGGAATTATTGGTTGTAACTAGGGTTTTATTATTGGTTGGCGTGATATTGTTTAAGATGGAATCTATTTACAAAACTGGTTTTCGTCTTTTTTTTGTGTGTGTGGATTGTGGATCCTGTTTTTAATCAAAAAGCTGTTACTTAAAACGAGGTATTCACATACAGATTAATTCTTTAATGATCCTGAACTATGATTAGAGACAAAGAAAGAAGAGGATAAACTAAGAAATAGTTTAAAAAAAGGGTTTCGATTACTTAATAAGTACACAACAATCAAGGATCAGAATGGAAAGATTAATAATAAAAATAATAACTTTCCTAGAATGAGAATATGCAAGAAATGAATCGTCCAATTATATTATTTCATTTATTTTCTTCATTTTAAGCTCCTATCCAATTATGAGTGAAAGACACTATACTAGCTGATTATATACGATATAGGTTATACGATTATTTATCCACAAACTATTTTTTTATCAAAAAAATAAGAATTTTAATAACCACTGATTTATAAACAAATAAATGTGTACAAATGAATAAGGAATTTTTGTGCTGCTAATTGTCTACAAAATAATAAAACGTATTTAATTATCTTCATATAAATTTTTTATAGTACTACTACATATAATAATTTGTCATATTTTTAACTCCTTTTAATTAGTTTTGATTTTTGTTCGTTTGTGCGTTGCTCTAGCTGCCATCAAAATCTTTGTAGGGCTAATCAACCGGTACCTCTTTAGATTGTTACTCCCCTATGTTTGTATTAGAATATAAATGACTGGCTAAACAACTATTAAGACAAAGAGATGTTTAGTTCAATGACAAAGTATGTAAGGGACAAAGGAATACCACACTCCTATTTTATAATGGGAGTAACAGTCTAAAGGAGAATATTTCGTACACCTTCTTTAGATAGCTACTCATCTTTTGTTTCTTATAAGGTGAGTAACCATCTAAAGAAGTTCCAATCCCTACATTCATCAATCTTTCAATGCCAATATTTTATTCATCCTGTCAACAATCAAGCTGAAACTTGGCACATGGTTCTGTACCAATATAAATCAATAAACTTTAAGGAT
>KZ651118.1:347645-372565 GCA_001010745.2 Gerris buenoi
GAGAGCTCAAAGTACAAAATTTAACGAAAAAATAACAAATTTACTCGATTTAAGGTAGAAGGGATGGTCCTACGACAAAAAGTCATAGGACCAAACTTGTAGATCTTTTAAAATCAGTTACCGCTGGTGCTATCCGCTTTTCGATAGGACCTTCCGTTTGGCCGCTAGAGCCCTTTAAAGAAAACCCTAAATTTGCGTCCGCCATTTTTATTTATTTAAGGGGAGTCAAAATAATTTCTTACGACTTTTCAGATTTTTCTAGTCGGTTTGAGCCGATTCTGGACCAAACGCAAAAAACCGCATGTTTCTAGGTGGTCTGGAAGTGCCCAATAATTTTGATAACCCGATCAGCTGATTAGCCACTTTATATATATAATTTATACTATAGTTACAACTACACCTAAAAATACTTGCATTGGATGTATCGCTTAAATGGTGACTTATAATAACTGTAATAAATAGCTTTTATTTCAGAAGAAAGATATCTTTTATATAATCGAGTAGTGTCCCGACGACGACAACTCACCTTTAAATGATTTATAACGTTAAAAATTGATGCGCCATAAGCTGGGATCGAACCCGGGGCTCCTGGGTGATAGCCAGATACTTAACCAATTGCACCATACCTATATAACGAATATCAGAGCACAAAACTTCCAATTTAAATGTTTTATTTTAATTATAACTGCATTATAACACTTACTATTTAAACAGTAAATATCTCTTTAAATATCTATTTTAATTATAACTAATTATCGCTCAGCTCTTTTTCTCAACCATATTTATTATTCTGCCCGTTACCATTACCACGGGCCTAACGGCTAGTTTTATAATAAATAAGATATTTAATACCTCAGTAACTATGATAACATAATTACTTTAACTGTGTTAAAGTAATATTAATAGAGTAGTATCTAATAATTAGTATAGTATCACTAATTTATTACTCAATGTAAATTATTGAGAAGTTTATTAAGCATTAAGTCCGCAAAAAGAAGCCAATTACATATTTAATTGCAACATACGCAGTGATACAAAGCTTGTATTTACCTTCATAGGATAGATATAATCAATTACATTTACTTATTCTGTATTAGTCTATTAATGCAATAGATAATTATTTAGAAGCCGTTTAACATTGCTATTTGTAGAAGCTGGCACAGGGTAGTTAACAGACGTAATGAAGGTGAGTCATAGCTGAGAACTGAGAAGTATTAAAGAGAAACCTATAAACATAATATTCCAACGTTTATATGCATTAAAAGTGTGGGAATCTTACATAGCTCGTATATAATAATGTAAAACCTTATCGTAATACTGAATTTACATTACGTAAATAACTCATTATAAGTTAATTGACCGTACGTTATAGGAGAGCGATAAGGATTGCGAAGGAAAGGGATTTCAAAAAGTAATCAGAAGCGGAATCACAGTTAGACGAGAAACGCGTAAAATATCAAAACGAGACGGAGTAGCGTCTGTAAAGTGCTGTTATCTAATAATGTAAATTGAATTTAGAAAGTCCGAGGGAAGAGGATTTATTGAGACGTCGGAGCAGAAGCGATCGAAGGAAGTAACTACGGTGTTGATTAGAGGTGTGAAAATGCAAAATAGGAAGGTACCGGTACCGAAGTGCAAGACTTAAACTCCCGGCATGAGGTCGCCGGTTAATTGGTGCGGACACCGAGACTAAACCAGGGAAAACATGCCCCAGCTATGAATCAGCCCGGCACTCACACACCTTCATTAAGCGCCTTCTAATTAAACTCACCATGCAAATTACCAAGGACTTAAGCCGGACTCCAATACTCCGGAGTCGGTAAATTTACCGCGTCCGGCAAACGTCGTTCCCCTGGAAGGTGGTCCAGGCAATATTCGACTCCTGCGTAAATATATATCTCTCCCAATTGTAAATAACGATTTAATTAAGAAAAAATTAACGTTATTACGTAAGGATTCTTTGAAAGGAACTTATTCGGCCGGGAATAAAGGATACAAAGTCGTGCGTTTAATAACTCCGAATGGCATACGTAGAAAGAACCGAAAGCCCTTATTAGTGCGGTTTTAATCGGAACACCGCAGAGCAAAGCCTTCTCTTTCTCTTAGGTTAATAGAAATTTAATCATCATTTACTATGGTTTGCTGCCGGTTTTAATCGGGCGATACGTGAGAGTGCTCATTACCTCCGGGTCTATTACCGGGATAGCTTGTATACGGTTCTATTCCAAGCGAGCCCGGCCTCAGTAATTGAAACGAACCTCTTCTCTCCAGCCTCTACCTTCGCCTCCCCCTACACTCACAAAACATATCTAAAACCAATTGAATGAGACTGGAAAGAAGAAAAATACACATCACAAAAAACTAAAAGCCGACTAAATAACAACCAAAAATGAGATCTAGGCAATTACACTAACCACAGCTTAAAACTAACCCACGCCTAATGGAATTGAGATAGTAGAAGATTAAACTATTCATTTTGTATTTACATAATGTATACCGAAATTAATTAGATTTTATATTCACGAATAATTTAACTTAATAATAATTAACTTAGAATGCTGTAAAGAATCAATTAAAAAAAATCAATTATCTAATAACGACGTAATTTCCAGAAAGCAAAAGTAATAACGTGAATATAAACTTAGTTGAGCACTGAGAGTTTAACCTTTTACTAATTAACGGAAAATTCACTGCTGTTCAAAATAACTTAAAATCCGCCATACTACATTGAAACCCGGATTATTTCACCTCACTACTTAAGTTGGCACCTTACAATAATACAAGGTGTAAGCAGTGGGTTAGAGCCAACAGGAGGTTTGAAGTTTTGGCCCCGCTAATAATAGCTTTTAAAATTGAACTCCTTTAAGAATGGTAACCAAATTCAAGTAGTGTAATGAGTTGAATAGAAGTAGGCAATAAGATTTTGTTCATTTTTGTTAATCATAATAATTTTTGTCCGATTTTATGAACATTTTGTCTAAGGAGATTTTAAATCACTAATAATTATTGAAGCGAGCGTAAGCGAGTTTCTGCACCGTGTCTGTGTGTCGGTATCGTGTGAAATTAATTTTTGGTGACCGATTTTGGTGAAATTTGGTATACTTGTTTATTTTACCAATACCCAAGACGAGTTCTGGCCAAGCGTTCACGCGCAACGCTAGCATAAACGTGAGCTTCAAATTAATGTAAATTTGGAATTTCAGGACGGGAAGATTCTATCACCTGCTCGATGAGACGATCAAATTTTTTTATTAAATTTAGCAGCAAAACCACTATAAAGTGTTAAAGATCGTTGAAACTATTAAAGCCTAACTATTAAATATTTAAAAGGTATACAAAAGAACGTTTTTGCCGATATCTTACGTTCTAACTCAACGATTTTAAAACTTCATATACATCGCCTAAAGTAGGATTGAAACAGGTATCTATTAGATACATTTTAGCTTGATTCAAGCAGATATTTTTGTTAAAATAGTGATACATTTAATAATAGTTGAAAAGGAGATGTCAAAAGCGTGTAGTCAGGGTAATAGTAAGAATGCAGAGTGGCTCCCTCACTACTAGACTCTATTACAATAATACTCTTTAACTATAAACTCATCACTATTATCTATTTCCTCGATATCCAATACATATTTAAAACTATACGTTCGCTTTAATGAGCCACGCGATGCCTAGTATATAATGTCAAAAATTTCAAATGATTTACTAATGAATATACGCACCACATGAAATAAATTAATTTGTCTAAACATAAAGATTTTAATTTATACATGTAAATACACAAAATTGACCGACTTGATAAGAAGTGAAATAAAAATCTAAACTTGTGTATGGACTAAAAACGAACTCAACGATTTTGATTTAAAACGTGGAAGATCATTTATCTTATTTAATCAACAATCAAGCCACATTATTCCATTTCCAAAAAAAAACTGCTTTTGAGATTAGTGCAACTTAGAGAACAATTTTATTTCTTTTAAACCCTATTTTAGTTAATTTAATATTCGGGGTTATATAAGTAAAACAAATTCAGGGTTATCTCTGAATAAAAATTCCTTAAATCGGAAATGCTATTATTCTTCAGACCAAACAATTGTATATTCCACTGGGCGACCCTGAAAATTCTGCTGAATAAAGTCGAAGTCAATTAATAACTGACAGGTTACTAAGCTGGAGATGATTGATTATTGTTATAAAGCATATTTCACAATTCGTAATCAGTCGAAAAAAAAAAACAACAACAACAAAAAAAAAAGAAAGCATGCATCTGATAAATAATTCCGATATTAAAAAATGTCTCTAATAAAGAACTGAAAGAACAATGTCTGATAAAAGAGCTAGAAAAAAAAAAAAATCAATGAAAAGGATGTAAAATGCGAATTTATAGTCTTTGAGGTCGTGGGAGCCAAATCATGATGGGTTATTTCTAAAGTATTCTCTGCCCTGAGTTCAAGTCCTCAGAGGTCTATACTTGAGATGAAAACCATAGGGAACTAACTCCAAAGGTGAACAACACCGGCAATTATAGATGATCCTTTAGGCGAAGCCTTTATGTAATTATAGTAATCAGGGGGGAGGGGCCTCCCTCGGGCCCATTACACCGCCGGCACACAACTAAAAAAAGGCTTGGGCCCCACAAACCTGTAGTTGGACTGAGTTATAGCCCCTGAGGGTCTAAAAAACTCTAAAGCGAGCTGTTACCGAGGCCCTTTGAACCTATTTACACATCTAGATTCCACACGACATATGATAATAATTACCAACTATTCGGTTATTAGATAAGAGAATCAGGAAAATTTCAGGTCTCATGCAAAAACCAATATTATTAATTATAGAAATAAATATTATGTGAAGTACCAATTTATTTTCTTAGTTAAAAGAGATTTATGGGATCCGAAAAGCAGAGGATTAGGTTTGGCACTCTTCAAGGACCTGCAATTTATCATGATCTTAATTAACCAATAAAACACAACTAAAAAACAAACCTAAAAATATTTTCAAAATACTTGGCGTAACTCATGCTTAACATTAGTGCGCAAGTCCCAGCAAGCATGCAGTGTATCTTTATACTTGAACCAATTTACCTGGTTTTAACATGGAGGTCTGAAGATATCTCCCTCACTCAAAGAATGACAAGAGAAAAAACGACATGAAGAATGAGACGCTCTTAAATATAACATCAGGAAGTTGGGATATAATAGGAGGAGGCTTGGTTTTCACTTTAGTACTTTATTTCGCCACAACACAAAATCATATCCATGATTTAATTTCCATGAAGTGGAGACATTTTTCAAGAAGAGGAAGGTTACAAAATGCGGGTTATAAACAAGTGCGGTTTCGCCCAAAATATTTAAAAATGGAAGGAGAGACCTCTGAAGAAAAGAAAAAGTTCTAGACCCCCCTCTAAAAAAGTCAGCCTATTAACGTATTGATATCTACATTGCTGCCAAGTCTGTATGAGGTTTAATATATAAACTGGCATGTGTTAATCAATAAAAATAAAGAGGTGTGTTGGTCATGAAAGTAGGAGTGAAGGGTGGTTTTGGACAAGAAAAGTGCAGATTTGGCCACCACGTAGATTGTAGATCACTACTGTGATAAGCTGACATTTTGGGAGAGGGTCTGGAACTTGCCCTTTTTTTATGTTTATTTTTTTGCTAAGGATTAATATAATAAAATAACCAAATCTTATTTGAAGCGCTCGACTTGGAAGCCATTAGAAATTAGATATTTTTAGTTGGTGATAAGTTAACACCATATTTTAGGGTAAATATGGTAACAATAAGTATGGTAGGTACACTACCATATCCACCCAAGTTTTTTTTTTTGTTAAAATGAAGAAAACCAATTACATATCTTAATAGGTGAAGACAAATTTTTCGAGTATGTTTTTAAAAAGGTTATACTGCCGTGCGAACAATGAAAAGGTATAGAAATAGCATTTAAATAACTAATTTACTTTACGGAAATACGCCCCAGTGAAGATAAGCAATAAATTTAAGTTTATAATGAACGCTAATAATTATTCAAGGGCACGAATAACAACACAAAGAATACAAGTGTGTTTAGACATATTCACTCAAAGAACAACTTTTCTGCAATAAATCCTCTGTTATATCTACCCTTAACTTCAGCTTAACACAGATTTTAATTCAATAAATTATTATCACAAACAGATTTTAGTGTTCTAGAAAAGATCGTTTAGAAAGGCCGAGGAGCTATATAAAATACTGTTCTGTAAGAAGAAGCTATATTCTAAATGAGTAGTGAAGAATGTCGGGCAGGGACTAAGCCTGGGGACTCAAGCCAACAGTTTACGTAAATAGTTTTGGCAACTAATCGAAACTCAGAGCTCCGACACCAGAATATCTTTATGAATGTCTTGTCTGTATTTAACAAAAATAAGAAAATAAATGATCTCCCGGAAAAAAACGCGTAAGTTCGGTTGGCTTGTTCTAAATACACCGTGCCTTATTTAATTTAAAATTAAGTGGATTTCGAGAGAACAATAAAAGGAACATAAATTTAAAGCCAGTTTGTTGTTTGGGAATTTTTTGATTCAATAACAACAATAGGAACGAACGAATAAATCTTAAGCCAACTTTACACTCTTAAAATCCACTTAAGATGTGTTTTCAACAACCTTGTTTCGGCTTGTTTGACTTAGAAAATATTTTCACCAATAGAAAAACAAATCGACGGGAAAAACAAAACATAATTTGCATAGCTTACGCAAAGAAGCACAAAATTGATTTGTGCTGTAGGAATGTAAAAAACATACTCACCAATATAAAATTAGAATATTAAGCTTATAAACGTAAACATTTTACCAATAAGCATGTTTACACTTAATATAATAAGACATGTTTTAGATAATAGTATGTTCTCCGCATGTGCTATACGTTGAAATCAAATATGTATTAGAAAATACTAATTTATTAACTATCAACCCTCATTAAAGAAATTACACATCGTAGTTATACTTAATCGATATAAATTATCAGGATCGATAGCGTAGCATATATTTTGCTGCCGTGCTTTCCGAAGGTAACGGAAGTTATGTTCTGAAGTACGAAGTATCGTTCTGAAGAATGAAAAGAAGAAATATTTTAGGTCTCCGATTTCAAAAATTCCAAGACAGGAATACCGTTTAAGACATCAGGAACAATTTTGGTGCCGTGTCTGTCGGACTTTGGTGTAGGTCATAATTAGCTCATTGTTAGTACCAAATAAGTTTTAACGTTCTGCGCTTATTTGTTTCTTTCCACATGCGCACAAACATACATTTATTTACACCTATAGCTTCAAAATTACTTATCTGATTTGTATGAAACTTATTAAGTTTATCGAAAGTCGCAAATAGCCTCAGATTAATTTCAACCGTCTACGCTCTTCAAGTTTTGCTAAATTGATACTTTAATTCGTGTAAAAAATCAAAACAATTTTGACAGATTAAAAAAAGGGGGAAACAATTAAACCAATTCGAGAATAATAACTTGTAAAAGCATAAAATCAATAAAGTATGTGGATAGGATGCGAGTATGCTATGTATCACACCAATTGGCAGTCTATTTTTAAATCAAATTCAAAATTCTACTTTGAAGTAACATAATTAGAAGCACACAAGGCCATGAGAGAAATGTTCAAATTAGATTAAGTGCAATTGTTTAAGGGAAAGAGCGAGATGTACCTTATAACCTTGTCAGCTAAATTTGTAGCCAAAGCACTACACAGAGGATGAATACATGTTAAGAGTTAGTTAATAAGGTCGGATCTAGAGAATCTGAGCAAGGTAAAAGATTCGACAGGAGTGTTGCGGATCGGAATATCCAGCTACATTCATTACTTCGTTTTCACCTTTGAACCGTCAAAGGGAAACGGAACGCCTCGCTCGGCGCGCGCCGTCGAAAAAGAGTCGAATCCCGTAAAAAGGAGAGGGCCTACTTCTAATTTGTAGGAGCCCGCTTCTTTGTGCCTTCCAATAATTAGGTACTCGAGCCGACGACGCAACTGCGATAAAGAACGAGTACTTATTACTGTACGATAAAAGGAAAAGGGTTACACAGAGGGACTAGAACAAAGGTCTCAGTGTTACAAAGAGAGCGGAGAGCGAGGCCGCAGCCAGCGCAGCATCGTTCGGCAATTATCTCTCTCCCTCCCTTGGTCTCTAAGAGTAGGGAGATTCAAGACTGAGCCACTGTCACGGCACAGACCGGTACAAACAGTTTATTTACAGCTTCGAGTAGACGTCAATTAGTCCACTAATGAGCTAATTAAACGAGTATTGAGTGCCATCTAATGAATACACTCGGATTATTAAGTCTCCTCGTCTTCAATACCCGGCCTAATTACCTCTATGTCCTCAAAAAAAACACACACACGCTCTCAATAATATCCTCGGAAATCTTAAATAATAAAAGAGACGGGGATACATAAGGGCGTTCTATCGGCCGACGAGATCTCCCGAGCAAACCGTCACCCTTAATGAGGCCAAATTGACAAAAACCCGTCTCTCTTCTCCGGCCTTTATAAAATAAAATAAACTATTATCCAGGGGAGGAGTTAAGTTTAGCGCTTTGACGTCGACAAGGCTAATAGGGTGAGACGGTTAATTGGGTAAAGCTGTTCGGACGACGAAGAATTTCATTAAGACAATTTGACAGTGAAACAAAGCACAAAGAAACGACGGCATTTTGGGCATCTCTCCCGTCCGATACTTCGAAGAAAACTCCTTAATGAACAACCTCGGTAGGCAACCGAAATTGGATAGAAAATGTTTATTCCCTTTGTACCCTTATACGAAAATTTGTGAAAACTGAGAAACAACAGATAACAAATATAAAGGCTTTTCTGAATAGTTAAACAAATTAATTATCAAAATTTAATAAATTCCTTTACACAAACAATAATCAGAAATTTACAATAGTAAAAGGTCAGTTTTTATACATTTTATGATTATTATTTTTTTTGTGGCGCTAACCATTAATCATTTATTTAAAAACAAAGAGGATATCAAGTTCAATAAATCATTCAAATTAGTTTATTTAAGAACGATTTAAACAATAACATTAAAAACTGTTTTTCGGTTGTAGAAAGGGGGAATTTTTGTCTAATGATAGTTTTCGTTTACATAATGTTTAACGAGAACTCTGGACGAGCTCTCCAAACAGTTTATAAGGTTCCTTCTATATTTATTTTGTTCCTGACGTTATAAATAGTTTAAGCCTGAGGAAGGGAGGCTGTAAGAAGGCCGAGACGAGGGGAGGAGAGATTTAATATATGCTTAATAAGCAGTCAAGGAGGTAATAACATATTTCACGAAGACTTGACGCTCCTCAGACGAACACTTTGTAAATGACACCGTTTTGTAATTTTCATACCCTCTCCGCTGGAAGCGAACAAACACTCAACCTCCTCTCTCTCAACCCCAGGCACACTATATTTCATTTTAATAAAAGTTTTAAAATTAATTAATATCAAGGGGGAAAGCTTAACCCCCCCCCCGTCTGGAATTAATTAGTGCCCCTTATAGCCGGCGTGTCCTCGTGCCAGCCCCCAGGTAATTAGTTTGCACACAATATTAAAGGCATTTGCTACACCCTCCCTATCCCCTACCCAACAATCTTCCACAATGAAAACACTGACCTCCTCTTCTAAACACTCTCCAATAAAAACACTTTAAGGGGCAAAAATCTCAACAGCCTTTAAAATATCCCTCTCAACATATAGTTCTAACATATTAAAATACACAAATAACTTATTTAAAGATGTCCTAAATAATAAGAAATAAAAATTAAGTTATGATTTTAAGTACATATTTTTTAAAATCATAAAATCCAATTAACTAACACCGTTAATTTTTCAAAAGATAAATTAAAATATTTACTAACGGTATATCAGTGAAGTAAACGATTAGAATAATTAATGTTTTATTATTATCACAACTGAATAAATTAAAAAATATATATTTAAAAAAAAAAGTACCAGGAATTGGACTGGGGACGTAAATTAAAGCCAAAATAAAGTAAATTAAGCAACACAAAAATAACTATTGTGAATAAATGTTTTTTTTTATATGTATATAAAATTATTTTAATAAGTTGATGTAAAATTAATTCTGGGAAGATACGTACTATATATTAATTCATAATTTGGAAGTAGACTATAAATTATTAAGTTAATGCGTATAGGATATTCTAAAACTAGGGTGGTTATACGATGCTAGAGATCCCTTCCTTAAAAGGATGCAATTTGGGGGGTAAAGATGTTGAAGGTTGGTTTGCGAGGATGAGGAAAGTACCTGAGGGTCCGAAGAGAATTGAATCTAGACAGGGTCAGAGAGCAAGTAAGGTCCAGTATGATCAAAGAAGGGTCACTATGTCCTCGGGGTCAATCCTAGCAATTACACGAAGGAGCAAGGGCCAAGTGATTAAGGGCAGACCCCCTTCCTAGTAGGATGATTTAATCACCCTTAACGACAGGAGCAAAATTCCCTCAAACTAACTAACCCTAAGGGTGAACCGTCCGCTTTTCTAATTCATCATCGGGCTTTTCCTTCCCTTCAGGACGTGGAAAAGGCTTGTTTGTTTTGTACGACTAACTCTACATAACCTACTACACTCTTCTCTTGAATCCCTTTAATTTATTTCTTCATTCAGTAATTATTCTCAAAAAGAGACCGCGTTTAACATTATAAAAACAAATTAATTATAGAATGTCGCAGATTATTAAAAAAAAAATAATGTTACGTCAGAGTAATATTATACAATTTAATTTTTACATAATATTATGGACTAAACGTTAATTATTGTGGTTTTATAGCAATTCATCGATTTTAATCTTGTATTCACTAGAATTATTTACGATTATTAATGTTCTTTAAAATTATTAATGTTCAAGAATACAGAGTAATCAAAATTTAAAAAGAAAACTTGAAAGACATACCTATAAAAAGACCATGAACCCTTACTTGATTGGAAGAAATGAAGTAAAAAAGCATACCTGCAAAAAAAGAAAAAAAGAAAAAAAAAGTTAATCATGTACAATACCTTATTTAGTTAAATAAATTACCACATAAACATTTCTCGATAACATTAACAATACCTAAGCATTAACATCTAATAGCAAAATATACTAACAATCGAAAATAAGAAGCTATAGAGTTAACAGTAGCCCCGAAACCTAATGAAAGGAATTATTTCTTCAACACCATCTGGAACGGTTGCAATAAACTTCTCACGGTTGTTGACGTAATGAGAATCTAACCGCAGCATGAAGCTTGTTTCTAATTTAATAACACGAAATCACCTGTTAACGTGATTATACTCCATTTAAAAAAGAGAGTCTTGCAAAAGCTACATCAGTTCAATTTATATCCGAAAACCTTATATCTAACATACTTCTAAAGAGTATTTAACAATAATAGCTCTTCAAGCAACATCCGAGCTAATTAGGGTGTAAATAAGGCGAAGAAAGCGGTTAATGCATATAATATACATTGCAATTATTGGCACTATATCATGCGCAATGAGGATGGGATAAAACCTCGCCATTCTTCGTCTTTAATGGATTTAACGAGAGCCATAAGCAAAGGAGTAAGTATAAGGTTGAAAATGACGAAAGTAATTGGTTAAAGTAAGCCCGATAACAAGCGAGCTACTAATAATGCGGTGTAAAGCATTTGAAAATTAATAAGGCACCCTTAGGCTGTTATAAACACAACCATATACATTACATAAAAGACTCCTTCTAAGAGTTTAGTTAGAATTACATTTTAATGTAATATGAGTACTGAGTACAAGAAATAAGTAGAGTACGCAGTAATTGGTGCTGCCCAAAAGGTCTCGATCCACAGAGTCTCTCCAGTATACAAAACCTCTAAATTAAATTAACATATTATAGTAATTCCCTTCCTACCATGGTCTGTTTTTAATTCAGAGCAATCCCTTAACAAATATTGGCAAGGTAAGCTATATGCGTGAGAAAAACATCTTAAATCAATGTACAAAACAAATTACAATTTGATCACTTGAATGTTGGGCGCATTTGACCATAAATTTACTACTTCGCGCCTTTTGAGTGTGGTCTACAAACATATGTGACAAAAGGCCCGTTTGATATTGATCTAACTTTTCCTTGAATCGACTTTACCCAAATATGGATTTATGTTATGTTTAAGTGATGTTAACGAATCAAAATGTAACAACCAAAGGTGGTCACGATTGTAAAGAACTGCAAACAATAGTGGCAGAAGATTTACTTTTTGTATTTTAATACATCTATTATTTAAACAATAATTGATAGCATTTACGATATTTAATTGGTTTAAAATTAAAAATTAGTATTGCAAAAATCAATAACCGATAAAATATAAATACATTAAAGAGAAAAAACATATAATAGGTGTAGTAGCATTAAATTTATTGGGTTATTGAACAAGGCTTGCCTTGTTGGCTAGAGGGAGATAGTCAATCTTACACATATAAATCACAGCGGTTTCCTCTCTCCCTAGAACTCAGGGCAAGAATGTAGTTAAGCATGTGGAGCCTCAAAGACTTGTTTCAACTTTGAAGGCGTGAGCAAATAAAAAGATGAGATTTACAACTGGTTTTTCTCGGTTAAAAAGAGGCGGCGGCATGTTTCCTTTATACAAGGTGAAGGTACCATACTCTCCCTATTATTACCTATTTAAATTCATATTAAAGGGCGCGAGGGAATGAAGCCTCTAGACAGCATCGTATATACCTCTTTACAGAATCTTTCTCGACAATAACTGCCTTACCCCAACCCTTAAACTGTCCCTAACTTACACTGTATATTATTGACTGTAAACTGCAAACGATCCACCGCTATTACCCAAACCTTCCTCCGCTTGCAACAACATATTCTTAATATAATTCTTTCCGAAAGCAACAAAATAATGTTTAACTTTAACTTAAAACACTTTACATCTCTTCGTTTTTTACTTCTCTCGCTCGTAAAAAAGTGCAAAAGGTCGTAAAGAAAGCTTTCCCCTACCCAAAAACTTTATTACTTGTTACAAAGTTATGAATGATTATTAAAATAAATATGTACTTAATAAACGTCTGCGAGGGACGAAGGAATGTGAAAAGGAGTTTGAAACAGTGCCAGTTAGCAGGGAAAGTCTGGCCCGAATAAGAAGGCTTAAAGATATTGGCTAATATATCAATGTCAAAGCGAATTCATGCTAAATAGCTATTCTCGGGTGCCTCTGTAATATGCAGTTTTCACGGAGAAAGCGCGGTAAGAAATCATAGAAAGGAGTCAATTTAACCCGTCAACTCAAGATAAAACTTACATATTTCATAAATATATTAACTAACGACAACCTTTTTAGTCGTAACTGATTTATACAAATATAATAATCAATAACAGGTAACATGTGATCTTAAAAAAACCTAATATCGCAAACAACCCGTTTCACCAAACCAATATTAAAATCTTAAATGTTTCTCGTTCTATATAACTTGGAAAATAATAATTAATGCACTGTTAATCATCGAAAATATAATATAAATGTATTATAAATCTTATGTTTCTCAAATCATTCGTTTATTTGTAGTAATTTAGAGCTTATTAATAAATTATTTTATCCTTCCAATTTCTTTCTTTTACACATAAACCTACAGCAATTTATTATTTTTTTGAGTGGTTTCGTCTTATAGGGTATATAATTGAAGCATTTACATTTCAAATGCTACAATTGATTAAGTATTAAAAATTATAATTATTACATATTTCATTAATAAATTTATTTTCTTCTTCATTTATTTTTATCTATTACTAGCTGATGTACCCGTTGCAGCCCGGGTTCCAATCCGTCGGAACATAGTTTTACCAACTTAAAAACCACCCCAGGCATGCGTCCAACCATTTCCCAAAGTTTCATCGCAATCGGATGCCCGGTTTAGGCAGGCATAAGAGACAGAAAGATAGACAGACAAGCATTCATTTTTATAAATATAAATAAGATTAATTTTAAGTCATTCCTTAAATATTAAGAAAGGATTACGATTGTCCACAGTGCACACGAAATAAAAAATAATAAGAATCTCCTTATATATATTGGACAACATTCAATATATCAATATAAATGTAAAGGAGTTATAACGTAGAAAGAAAAAAGAAAATCTCAGTTTTCTCCTCTACATTCCCACAAAAAAAAACTATTTCATCATATTTAAGAAATTGTGAATGTTTGAAAACTATATGGTTTCTGTTATCTGAAAAATATATTTTTTTATTTAGATTAAGGATAGTTACAAACCATACACTGAACTTTGGTTCCACTCTGAACCTCTTTACCCTTGGCTCATCTTATAACGACAAAGAAATAAAATAACTGCAACATCTTAAAACAACTCGAACCAACAACAATCTGCATTTTCTTATCTATACAGTCATATTTTTTTTTTCGATTTGAAAAGATTTTTATTGAATCAATTTTAATTTATTACCTAACACCCAACAAAGCTATGGTCATTAACTGTTTATTTCTATTTATTTATTTTTTATTAAAAGAATATTTGTAAGTTAAACGATTTAGTAAATTCTTTTTTTAGTACGATTATGATCATCAAAATAAATATACCTATGTATTATTTTATATATATTTCTTTCTTTCTTTTGTTGCATATAAAACAATACATATAAAACAATATAAGATATATGTTGTTTTTTAACAATCCTGATAAAAAGAGAAATAAACTTTAATAAAATATCATCGTTAATTAAACATGTAACATTGAGACCAAACAAAAACCAATCTGTCATATTTACTGTAGCGTTATTTTTTTTTTATCTATCCGAGAAATAAAATACACAAACTGGATAATTGGTAGCGAAAAAAAGAATAAAAAAAAAACAACAACATAAATAAATAAAACCGAATTCAAGGGATTGATGGGTAAAAGGGATTATTCGTTAGATATCGGAGAAAGCCTACAAAAAATCCTCATCTAAATCCTAAAAAAAAAGTTTAAAAATTCATGCAAGTTGGATTACAGAAGACTTGACCGAAACTCTGTTTACTCCAGCCAACGGATGTACCCCACTTTTTTCGCCTCAAGGACTCAACGGACTCTGACGCAAAGCGCAGGAATAAATATTGACATTTGGGATCGAGGGAGCCTACCTCGTGTCCTCGGGACCTCGATAGGCGCCATCTGTAAATAGAAAATAGGGTAAAACTCTTCTTTCTGCCCACAGAATCAGAGGCAAAAGGGGGAAGATAAAGTTAAAAAGTTCATTTAGTCAAAACCTCGATAAACGGGAGTTCAAACTTTTATTTATTTATTTTTTAAAAAAAAAACACTTAAATGTGACTTTTTGAGTTGGTAAAGAGGAAGTTTATTTTTTTTTTTTTTAAAAGAAAGGTTATAAGACTTCATTTGTTTTTCCAAAATTTTCTCCCAATTGATTGACAAAATAAATTTTCTCGTTTCAATCAAACAAAATTCAAACTGAAACATGGCTAGAAATACTATTTGAAATAGATTAAAAGCAAATAAAAATCTATGTTCTTTTCTTATTTTAAAATAAAATTGCTCGTGACTTAAAAACCTGATGAAAAAAAGACGTCAAATGTTATATTTACTCGTGGTTTATTTTTGATCCTTTGGAACCAAATTATTTATGTAAAAAAAACAACAAAAAAACGAAAATCTTGATAGAGTCATATATCCAGAGAGTTTAAGTAAAGTCTCAAAATATATATGATAAGAAATACCTTTTAAATGAAATATATTTAAAATTTTGATTTCCTAAATTTTCTTTCCTTTCCATCCGATTGACAATAACAGGTTACTACAATTATAAATTAGATTATCCTCTCTTATAATACATACATAAATATTTTACTAGAAATTAAAGAATTATAAAAGTGTGTGCAACAACACAGATTGTACCAAAGCGTTTCCCAACGTTTTTGATGCCCCGACCACACGAATTTCTCTACATTTTTGCGAACCTAACATGAACATCGTATATAGTAGATTGCATAACCTAATAATTTCAGGTATATATAGCCCCAAGTGCCTGAATTCTTTTAAAATCATTATTGGATTGAAGAGCTGATCATATTAATATAGTTGGTGCATTGCATATTTATTTATTTTTGTTTCTGTTTTGAATTAATATAAGTTTAAATGAATAAGGTATATGATACAAGTTGATTATATTGTAATTAAAATATTTAAAAAGAATACATAACCATATATATTTTATTTGGCCATGCTTACATTTTTATCAAGAGTAGTTACAAAAGAAATTTGAAATAAAAAGATACTAATTAATTAATGGATTTTTATAAAAGGGTCAACATTTGTCAAAAATACAATGATATAGTTATTTATGCACCTAGGGAGTAAAGTAAGCCACTATTCTCTGAGCGAAAAAGTTGGTTCTTGAGGCGAAGCCGAGGGAAACGAACCATGGTCCCTAAATCCCGAGGCGAAGCCGATGGAATTGGACTTTTTAATTCCCGAGGCGCAGCCGAGGGCAAATTTTAACTGAGAGTAATTTTATAATAGATAGAATATATTCTTAGAATATTACAATGTTAAAAAAAATACCATCTTTGAAAACATATAAAACAATATAAGATATATGTTGTTTTTTAACAATCCTGATAAAAAGAGAAATAAACTTTAATAAAATATCATCGTTAATTAAACATGTAACATTGAGACCAAACAAAAACCAATCTGTCATATTTACTGTAGCGTTATTTTTTTTTTATCTATNCACTAACTGTTAAAGGGGGGAAAAAACCCCTAACCAGAAACCTATAGAGAGATTTGTGCCCTCCACTTTAACATCTAGCATCTATTAAAGTACTACTTAAAATATACATCCACACCTACTATACTTTAAATCGTATAAACAAAACAACCGACATCATATTATCAATTTAAATTTCTACCAACCAGCACATCGAGCACTCTCATAATTAAAATGTCTCCAATAGCAGACAAACAACTCTTATCAACGAAGATTCTGTCATCAAAAGTACACGAAAGCGTATACTTAGCACTCTAATGAAATATTTGCTAAAAAAACTATGATATTGCAACAAACACAAAACTAATTAGAGATATAATAATCTCATTAATCTTGGAAGTTGACAAAACCATATTATTTTGCATTTGCCAACAATAATAAAGAGCTCGATTAAAAATTATATATTAATTTATTATTATTAGTTTCCCTGGCTTGACTTTTCTTTCGATTAACAGCTAACTTATTTTTAGACATACAAATTATGTTTCAATAAAAAAAAGTATTATTTTTAATAATGCAATAAAATTATAGTAAAAATAAGTTTAAGGATTAAAGTGTTTAATTCCGTTAGTTGACAGTGAGCTTGTTGTGGGAGTGTAAAGGCGACGGGGCTGGCTGGGCCAGAGTAGTTCTCATTTCAGTAATTGTGGTGTTAATGTAATTGCCCCCCTCACACTGAGAGCCGTTCAAACGGACCCAATAGTCAAGGCGAGTTTATTCCTTAAACCACTCTAGTTGGATTGGCTGTAAAGCCAAACTCCACCCGCAACTAAACAGGATTTTTATTATTGTACAACCCACATAAAATGAGTTAAATACGATCAAAAAATTACCATTATTCAATAAGAAATTATTATAAAAATTAATGGCAATATAAATCTTAATTATTTTTTTAAACATTTGGTCAAAGTAAAATATAAATTATTTAAATATTTTTATTATAATAATTTGTACATGTATTTTTATTTCATATTTTACCACAATTGAAATAAAATGTTTTTATACAAGAAAGTAGGTGGGTAGTTAATGTCCAATCGAGACAAAAATAAGTTGCACCTTCAGGCAGTTATTAGCACAGAACAAATTAAGCGGAATGGTGAAAGAATAAAACAAAATAATGATTAAAAAAAAAACACTATAAGACTACACTATACTATTACAGCAGATCTTAAAAGACAAAGAGTCTATAATAATTCTTATCTTCTTTAATTTTATGTTATAAAAAGTATGATAAAAAAATAAACATGAATAAAAATAAATAGAAAAAAGTCAGTCCCTTAATTTAAGAATATATTTCATTCAGATCTGATGCCAGACGTTGGTTACTCTAGATTTTAAAAATCGAGTATTAGTTTATACGCTTAACTTCTATTTCTTTTGTTTTGTTTCTTTTTTTGTTCTTTTTTTCAGACTTAGAATTGATGCGGCAATTGATGGCAGGGGCACCTGGGATTCTTGTAATATAATTGACTCTAATTATCTCCCATAATTTATCCTGTGCAGGTATAAAAGAAGAAAACTGGTTTTTCTCGTCCGACTCTTATGGTATTAGCATAAATAATAAATCCTCTAATAAAGGAGTATCCAAGATCTAAGCAGCCTATTATAATTTGAATAATGAACAGAAGCAATAATTTCAGGGAAGACTCTAAACCCAAATATAAATTTGATTATTTGGGTGAGCTGATGTTTAAGATATATTATTTTATTTTAGTTGTTAATAATTGAGACAACGGAACAAGTATGTTAATACTAATTGTAAGCTTTTCTAAACATTCTCTATACCTCCCCTTATCCTCTGCTTCAGTTATAACCCCTTCTCGAAACAGAATGCCAATAAGCCTATTTTCACAAATTATTCTAACCCAACAAACCCTAGATAAGATTTAAGCCAATGGTAATTAGATATTAAAGAAAATCACATTACTTTCGTATCAACACCTCAAGTTACCGACATTAAAACTTCATAGTTCGTCATAATTCGAAAAAAAAAAAAAAAAAAAAAAAAAAATTAGTTCCTAATGCTACTACGTAGGTAAGGCGATTGATAACTACTATTGCTATTTATGAAAACATCAAAACTAAAATATTATTTTACACTTATTTATAGAATTTTATATTTATATAAGTGCGATTGTCCTTTTGAGCTCGAAGATTGTAATTTAAACATACGCTTCTACTTCGTCCGCACATGTACACCAGATAATTGTTTAACTCAATTTGAACTCCCACCACGTTCATAACTTGCCTTAGCGTTTCAAACCCCTTCCTCAAAGCAATGATTATGATCCCCTATAACTATTTATTTCCTTCCATTATCTTTCTTATTACATCCTAAATTCTTTATTCTTATATTTTCCATCTGATTTATCTTTTCTTATATAATTTTGTACATATTAACACAAAAAGAATTGAAATCCCATCAAAAACACTAAAGTAAAAAAAATAAGCCGTCTCGCGTAAAAAGCTGTGATATCATACGTTAACGTTAAGCGCAGTCTCCCCCTGTCCCAGTAAGTTCTACTAGGTCTAATCCATCCGTTACAAGTATAAATGATGTTATTTGTCGGTCCCACCTCTCTATTCTCTGTCCCTCACAAACCCAAACATTTTCTTTACAAAATCACTCTACATGTCTAAATTTAAAAACATTTTTCTGACTTGGCAATTACACATCACGATACTGCATAACATTTTGTTTTAAACAAGACCTTAACATAAAGCATGGGGAAAATATAAATTAAATAACAGCCAACTGTTTAACCTCTACGTGGTGCGTAATTGCCAAGTCAGAAAATGTTTCTAAATTTAAACGTGTAAACTGATTTGGGAAAGAAAACATTTTAGTTTCTGAGGGACAGACAAGTTAGGGGATATACAAACAACAACATTTACTTGTACTGGATGGATTAGCCCTAGCAGAACTTACTCGGATAGGGGGAGATTTAGCTTGATATAAGATCTCACAGCTGTTTACGTTAGATTTGGCTTGTATTTTACATGAGCATTTTGTTTGGATTTATAAATATACTTATAAATGAAACAGTAATTTGGTTAAATAGTGAAATTTATGGAACCAAAATCTGTCCACTTCAATTTAAAAAAAAATATTTTTAGTTTTTTTGTCCAGTTGTTACAAACGAGAACTTTCTTGAAATGCTTCTAGCAGATCTTAAAAGACAACGAGTCTATAATAATTCTTATCTTCTTTAATTTTATGTTATAAAAAGTATGATAAAAAAATAAAAATAAATAGAAAAAAGTCAGTCCCTTAATTTAAGAATATATTTCATTCAGATCTGATGCCAGACGTTGGTTACTCTAGATTTTAAAAATCGAGTATTAGTTTATACGCTTAACTTCTATTTCTTTTGTTTTGTTTCTTTTTTTGTTCTTTTTTTCAGACTTAGAATTGATGCGGCAATTGATGGCAGGGGCACCTGGGATTCTTGTAATATAATTGACTCTAATTATCTCCCATAATTTATCCTGTGCAGGTATAAAAGAAGAAAACTGGTTTTTCTCGTCCGACTCTTATGGTATTAGCATAAATAATAAATCCTCTAATAAAGGAGTATCCAAGATCTAAGCAGCCTATTATAATTTGAATAATGAACAGAAGCAATAATTTCAGGGAAGACTCTAAACCTAAATATAAATTTGATTATTTGGGTGAGCTGATGTTTAAGATATATTATTTTATTTTAGTTGTTAATAATTGAGACAACGGAACAAGTATGTTAATACTAATTGTAAGCTTTTCTAAACATTCTGATGTAATCAAATAAATAATAAGCAAGACAAGTAAAGTATTATGTTCATTAATATTAAATGTACCCTGCAAATTTTGGCTGTTTGCCTAAGTCCAATCAAAACAGAGAGATGCTGCAGAGACATCTCAAGCTGGATAAAATGTCGAAGAGACCTTAAAAGACTTATTCATTCAATCTATCAAAGACTAAGAGACCATTCACATCCCTAATAAACAATTTGAACATTAAACACCACTGAATCAAAAGACACTTCAACATACTGTAATAAATCATAACTATGTTATGAATGGATGAATCATCTACTCTTAACGATTCAAGCATGAAATTAAATAAACAACTTCAAAGATAACACCACAATAAAAATACAAATAAAATAATAATAATAAGTTTTCTGCCAATTAGTATGGAACATAGTTTCCTTGTATCCTAATACTGGACGAATGGTGGCATGAGTATGATTTGTTTTAATCCTACCGGAAAATGAAAATGCGAATTGTATGACTTGTTTCCATTCTCAATGTGAAATGTTCACAGAAAACTTAAAATAAAATGGGAACATCTGAGAGCTACTTCTAACAAACCACCCAAATTTCTTCATAATTAGATGAGTTCTTCTAAAATGTTGACGGAAAGACCGAAAGAAACATACATGAGACAAAAAATGTTCAGATGGAAACAGAGAGTAAAGGTTAAACACATCAGGTGGTGAGATCTGCAATGCAACAAACAAGACAAGAGTTTGGACATTTTCTGGAATAACGGCCAAGACAACCAAAAACTATATTAAAACGTAATGAAAAATAACCGAAACAATAATGGCAACAGACTACTCACTGAAATACATTTTTTTAAATTGGGCAAAAAGGGGAGCATCCTACCTAAACTGAAGAAAACAATTGAGAGATAGAAAGAGTAGGTATGTTATATAGTAGTTTTATTTAGTAGGTATATAGATAGATTTATTATGTAGGTATAAAGTATGATCTCTCTACTATTATAGTAGAGAGATCCCAGCTTAGATGGTTCGGTCGTGTCCATTGAAGGATCCCAATGAAAGACAACTGGACAGACAATCAAGTCCTCCATGTCAGAGAGATTGCACTTAAGGACGTGCTTAGCACTTAAGGATGTTCAGCTGGCAGCCTGGCGGTTTTTTTGTCAACCCACTATTTGTAATAAGAGGAAAAGGATGGACTGGTAAAAGGAGAGACTAGAGAGTAGACAAAGTTAGGAAATAAATTTCAAAATCACAATTATAATTATACTAGTATCTTCAAACTCAATGGAAAACTCACACCTCATTATTCGTTCAATTAAAGAATTTCTAGTTGCGAACACTTAATATTTATCATAGATGTGTCTATACTTTATAATTAGTTATACATGAAAAAATGAAATAAACAATATATCAGTAATACGAAATAGGAAAGTATCTGTACTACGAAATAGAAAGTAATGAAAATGCAATAATAGGATTTATGACAGAGTGTTGTTAAAGTAAACGGCTGTCACTACGGGCTGAAGGCTTATCACTCCAAGCAGATTTCCATTTGATTCTATCCCACAAAGTTCCTGTTTATATATTTATAGACAGGGAGGATAGTGAAACCACCGGCGTCGTCTGGAAATTCAAGAGCAAGAGTGAGAGAGAACCGGAGATAGTAGGAGTCAATTATTAACATGGCGGAGAAGCACGCGACCTATCGGGACCTATCTAATAGATTCGTCTGGGACGTGGAGCTCCAGCTAGTAAAGGCACTTCCACTAACTGTTAAAGGGGGGAAAAAACCCCTAACCAGAAACCTATAGAGAGATTTGTGCCCTCCACTTTAACATCTAGCATCTATTAAAGTACTACTTAAAATATACATCCACACCTACTATACTTTAAATCGTATAAACAAAACAACCGACATCATATTATCAATTTAAATTTCTACCAACCAGCACATCGAGCACTCTCATAATTAAAATGTCTCCAATAGCAGACAAACAACTCTTATCAACGAAGATTCTGTCATCAAAAGTACACGAAAGCGTATACTTAGCACTCTAATGAAATATTTGCTCAAAAAACTATGATATTGCAACAAACACAAAACTAATTAGAGATATAATAATCTCATTAATCTTGGAAGTTGACAAAACCATATTATTTTGCATTTGCCAACAATAATAAAGAGCTCGATTAAAAATTATATATTAATTTATTATTATTAGTTTCCCTGGCTTGACTTTTCTTTCGATTAACAGCTAACTTATTTTTAGACATACAAATTATGTTTCAATAAAAAAAAGTATTATTTTTTAATAATGCAATAAAATTATAGTAAAAATAAGTTTAAGGATTAAAGTGTTTAATTCCGTTAGTTGACAGTGAGCTTGTTGTGGGAGTGTAAAGGCGACGGGGCTGGCTGGGCCAGAGTAGTTCTCATTTCAGTAATTGTGGTGTTAATGTAATTGCCCCCCTCACACTGAGAGCCGTTCAAACGGACCCAATAGTCAAGGCGAGTTTATTCCTTAAACCACTCTAGTTGGATTGGCTGTAAAGCCAAACTCCACCCGCAACTAAACAGGATTTTTATTATTGTACAACCCACATAAAATGAGTTAAATACGATCAAAAAATTACCATTATTCAATAAGAAATTATTATAAAAATTAATGGCAATATAAATCTTAATTATTTTTTTAAACATTTGGTCAAAGTAAAATATAAATTATTTAAATATTTTTATTATAATAATTTGTACATGTATTTTTATTTCATATTTTACCACAATTGAAATAAAATGTTTTTATACAAGAAAGTAGGTGGGTAGTTAATGTCCAATCGAGACAAAAATAAGTTGCACCTTCAGGCAGTTATTAGCACAGAACAAATTAAGCGGAATGGTGAAAGAATAAAACAAAATAATGATTAAAAAAAAAATAACTATAAGACTACACTATACTATTACTATGGGAAAACTGAAGAACTGCATATAAAAGAACAGAATAAAATATTTTAATTAAAAATATTATAATTTAATATAGTATTATTAAAAATAGAAGGATTATAAATGATTATTACTCTTAATATTTAAATTTAAACTTATAAAAGACACAAAAAAACAATATTTACTAAATAATGGTATATAAATGTTTATTATAAAATGAGTAAAATAAATATAACACTCTAATATTTTACATGGCTTTATCGAAAAACTCCGCATATAAAATAACATAAATTAATAAAATATTTTTCGACAAATTTGTAAAGGAAACTAAAATGGAATAAAAAAAAAAAAAAAAAAAAATGTTAAAAGTATAAAAATAACAACGGAAAAAACAGTGTGAAAGATTTTAACTGATGCCAAAGAATGTGATTTTATTCCTACCAACAGCCTTCCACAGTTCCTTCCTACCCTTCCGCCTTCTAAAAAAGTAATAAAAAACCCGAAAAAAGAAGGGGTACATTCTCTTTCCAACCCCCTCCCAATATTAAAATGAAACAATGGGGATGAAATAATATGAAATAAGAATGGTGCTGGCCTGGGTCCAAGAACCGAGAACTAAGGGCTGCCCCCCTTTCATGCTCTATAGACCATTATCATATAGACAAAATACATACAACAGTCTGACAGTAATCGCACCCTTTAAATACACCAACAGGACATTCTATAGCCCCAACACCGACCCCCCTTATAGCCCTGTATCAAACAAATACCCCCCCGCTACGACCCCTCGCCTCATCATAAATTTAAGAAATTTTTCCTCTTTTTTATTCTATTCACGATGTGAAAAGAAGAGGAGACAAAATCCATGTACCTACAAACCTAAAGAATAATATAAAATGTCACAAATTTATTATTAATAATAATCTATAACTTTATAACACCTCAACAACTATATTACTTTATAGATTTTTACGTTCTTTACCATTAATCAGACTAGATAGAAAATCATTCGTATAAGAGAAGAAGTGGTTATATATGACTACTTTGATTTGGAGTAATATTTGAATTACTAAAATATCAAGAGACAAAAAAACACCAATCTGATTTTTGGTCTACTACTACTATTTTTGGTCTATAACTAAATTGATTCTACAGGATCATGATAATCACATTGTCCGCCAAAATGGTCGGGAAATGGCAGCTCTCCACCAGTTTGTTTTTTAGGGTTTCGTTGGTAAAACCAAAAAAAAAGAAACCCTTATAGTTTCGTTCCTGTGTCTGTCTGTCTGTCTGTCACTCTGTACGGTTCCAATAACTTTTGAACCAAAAGAGATAAAAACATGAAACTTTCCAGTATCAAAGATCGTTTTGACGCGCACACAGGAAAAATATAGAGAACTCAAAA
>KZ651118.1:395601-410049 GCA_001010745.2 Gerris buenoi
GGGCATTGGTAAAATGAACATGTGTACCAAATTTCAACTAACTCGGTGATCTTTTACTCAAGTTATAGTCATCGTTAGATATTTCGTGACGGTTTTCGCGTGACGGTGATTTCATGACGGTTATTTTGTGACGGTGATTATGGTGGTTTTTTTTCGGATTCACTACCAGGCTCCGAACTTCATATTATAGATATGATGTATAGTATTTTCAAGAAAATAATCAAAATAAATAAATCATTTATAAGCTTTAAACTGAAAAATTGACGGATGGTAAAAATATTCTGTCAATGAGTATGGCAGATAGCTTTTTCGCGTCCTATTCTCAGACGAATGGTCATAAGGATAAGGGTAAGGCAATTAAAAGAATAATTGTTTGAACCTGTTTCGATTCCCCGTGGGGTCATACTTATTTTTATTCAATATTACCTAAATGCACGCTGACACGTAGTTCGCGAAAATTTTAAACCACAAACAGACCGAAACAATATCAAAAAAGTTCGATGATGTCTTAAACGGATTTCTGTCTGGCAATTTTTGAATACGGAGACATAAAACAATTTCGTTCTTTAGAATGATCCTATTGCTTCCTTTATCTTCGGAAATCTCGGAAGATATTTTATAATTATAATTCAAACAAACCAAAAATACTTTAATATAATAAAATATTTGACGTTCACTGGCATTACACACAGTTTAAAAAGAACCGATTCTAATATATTTGGCTAAAGTTCAAGATTATTTGAAATCTAAAGATAGTTAATTAGGAATAGATCAAAAAGCATTTTTCTCTTATCTGAAACAAACAATATGAATGATCAAAGTGGTGCTAATTATAAAAATAGTTTATAGGATGCTTTATCATTAAAGCTAATTAATTATTTAAACATTTTTTTTTCAGTAAACATATTTTTATTCTACGATCGATCTACGCATTGGCAAACAAAATAACACAAGTATTTCTTAAGACATAAATTTAGTATGAAATAAATAATAATATTCCTTGCTACATTTTAAAACCTGATCTTCAAGAACGTTAAAGATTTATTCAAAAATAATTATATCTGTTAATTTTAATAAACTTTTTTTAAGGTAATTAGTAATTAGCAAAAATCCTAATTATAAGTTGTTTCTGCTTAGAACGAGTGATTTTTATAATTAATCATTAATAAGTTAATTAAACCGATTACTTGGAGTATAAGACCTAATTAAGATACAGTCTTGAAAAGTTTAAGTCTACGTAAATAATTACTAATATTATCTATTTATAATCGGAAAGTTTTTTATCCTCAAACATTTTATCTTAAACAATTAATTACTTTTTATTTAGTGAACTCTTTTAAAACACGAAATAATAATTTAAATTAAATTTTAACTGACAGGTTCGAAGCGGTAATTGACAGCTTTTGTAATCGCTCGTCAGGTTATTAAAGGCCTTTTAATTTTTTTACGTAATTATTGAATGAAGTCGAAGAGGTATATTAATTTAACAATCGATTACCTAAGCTTTTGATCATTATCTAAAATCTAATCGATAGCCTTAATTAATAAATATAGTCTGCGAAACAATAGAACACATTTTCTATTCATTTTATTAAATATAAGTTAATTAATTGTAATCAGTTGTTGATTTAATTTTTCTTGCTATTATTCTAGAAGAAAAGGGAAATACTGGAGTTAATATAAAACCTAATAAATTATTTTAGCTTAGGAAAAGCGTTGAGAGAAAAAGTCCTCAGTATATTTATATGATAAGCTGGTAAATTAGAAGACGATGTTGTTAGGGATTAAGTAGGCAGAAAACAATGTGTTAATACATTTTCCTCCAATCGTGGTAATATTGATTAATTTAATTTATTGTAGTCAATAAGACTGGAGTCAATAAAGAAGTAAAATGCTCTCTGCTGCAACAATCATATTCAAGTGTAACTTACCTTAGTGGTACCAATTTGTTTCCAAAGTGTAATAGCTATTTACGCAACTAGAGCAGTAAGTGCGTTATTACAGGCCGAGGGCGAAGTTTGAAAGCACAAGTGCGTAGCACGAGTGCGTTTAACGCCCAAGGTCTGTCATAGCGCTTACTGCTCGTGGTGCGTACACTATTTTATCGCCCACCACATTTAAACTAACTTCAAAAAACTATTTAGCCGTAATCTTCAAAAACAATAAACGCATATTAAGGTTAAATCATAACCAAAACAAACTGGAGTTATAAAAATATCGATTGTTTACAAATTGAACAGCTGACGCTGAGAACTACTAGCGCTATCTGCACGCCGCGGCCCGGCCAGGAAGCGGCCGCTTCTCGAGCTAAATTAGCGGGAGTGTAATGGATAAACCATACATTATTACCTGCCACAGGGAGGTAATATGGAACATTACCTCCCGCTCAGGACAGGAATGTTTACAAGTGGAGAGCGATAAAACAAATTTCTAATCAGATATTATCTAAGTCCCCTCCTTCCAAAAGAATACTTGAGTGTTGGTAAATTTCCATAGTAAGGAGTCTACACCCAATAACTTAATTACCTATACTTAATTCGTTCCATATACTTTGCTTCTCAGCTTACAGCAGGAAAGCAAAATTTATTGTCATTTTTTTATGATGTTAATTGATAGATAGAGTTAGTAGGCATTAAAACATTTCCTTCTAGAACGGCCACATCGGTAAGCTTGGAAGCAAAAGAGGGAAACAATTAAATAAATTAGATAATATATGGTTGCAAACGCAAACGCATACCATCAATAAAGTACGTGATAGCATGCAAGCTATGTGTCACTCAACTTGGCAGACTATTTTAATTGGTTTCTTATTAAATAGTTTATGCTTCAAGACTAATATCATCAACAATGTCAGACATTAATTCGTCAGAACTTTCCATTAATTCGATGTACGAATATTAAAAAATATCATTCACTCTTCATATAGTAGTTCAGATACTGAGTTCGCAATAAGTAAAATAAAAAAGTAAGTAAATAATGTAATAAGATTAGATGTAATAAGAGTAGAGGAATACATGGTAAATAGCGATAGATAATCATAGGGCGTAATACTAAGGTGATATTCATCAGAGAAACGCGGAGAGAAGTCAGTGGTAAAACGATGCGTGCGAGAAGTTTACAAGAAGGAATGGGTATGGAAGCCGAGTTGCGTACTTCGATATAAAATATTTACTGTATCAATTCCATTATTACACGGGTGTAAGAGGGGAAAGGGGGTGAGAGTGAGCGCGCCGCGGAGAAAAAAAAGTAACTACAAATCGAGCGAAAAGTAATTTAAGGAATGGAAAAATGTCCAGGGATAGTGGATAGGAGGATGAGCAGGCTTGAGGGGTGAGCCTGTGGGCAGACATGATGCGCTATCTCTCGGTAAAAACGTGAAACTAGCTGTACACGTCTTGCTCTCACAGTAATTCGGTAATAACTCGGTGAAGGGGGCTAACTCCACCGGAATGTTTAGAAGATACATGTATTAAAGGGGATTTTAAACATTTACGAACAAATGGGACCACTCGACTAAAAGGGTATCAGGAAATAGTGGCTGGGAAGGAAGAGGGAGTGAAATATTAAAGCTATCTCTTGAAGAAGAGCCCACTCCACCGCTTTCCCCTTCTCAATTCGCCTCGCCAAATCTTATTGCGCCCATTTTATCTTGCAGACAGGTAAAAATCAAATTTCAACAGACGCGTATTTACAATATGGAATCATCGTTTCATTTTACTTCACCCTCGGCCCCATCTTTTTTCTTGTTTCTTTCCAACCTTTTTATATCCTCCCTTCCCTCGTATCAAGGAATATATTAACCACTCTTAAGTATTAAACGTGTAAAATAACAATTTTTAAAGGAGCATAAAAAAAGCAACATAGCCTACTTAACTTCTAACAAAATTACTTTCGGTAGAGTAGGTACATATATAGAGAAATTAATTAAATATTTTACTATTATTCTCAGAGGTAAAAATAACATACCTTTAAAGAGAAAAACATAAATTAAACAGAAATAAATAGCCTGAATTATATTCAGAGTCATATATACATGTTCAGTTTAATCATTGCGATGTCATTTTATTTCTGGCCAATTGAGTAGTACTCCTGAAATGGTTTTTGGGCAATTTCCTTGGACCTACACGAACTCGCTACAGTATTTTTACAAGCAATCTTTCTAAAAAGAAAATCATATATGTTAGAAATTTAATATGTAAAATAACAAAAACAAAAAATATAAAGTTTAATTATTTATTGTAAAATTTAATTAATATAAGAGTTTTTTAATCGAAAAGCCAAAGATCAGAGCACGAACTTTTTTTTGGTAACACTAGGATGAATAAATAAAAAAATGGAAATTGAAAGATTTTAATTTAACATAGTTAAATTAAAAAAATATACATAAAACCCCGTATGCAAACGACGATAAATTGTGCTAGGCGAGGGTTAAACGAATGTGAAAGTGTTGGAGAAGGTCGGTGTAGACGTGTAGACATAGAAAATGGTGAACACTTTACTTGTGTTAAAGGTAGGGAGGGTCAGCTCGGTTTTTATACAAAAACATCACAAAAGAAGACTGAGTTGTGCGGGAGGGAAAACGGAGCAATACCCCCTCCTGTAATTAATTGAAATAATTAAAAGCTAGGGGGTGGTGGGAGCCACACATGTGAGCCATAACAAAGAGAATTTTGGCGTTTTGGAGGGATAAAAGTGATGTAATTAATTCAAACTGTTTGTTAGGGGCGATTAGAGTAGAGAAGGAAACCCTAGTACACGAACATAACAGGACAAATATAATACAGGACACACGCAACATTGTCACATAGCGGCCGTCCTTAACCACCCGATAAAATACTCAAATTATTATGTGAATTAAATGACACTTTTTCTCTCATTTTTATACACAGAATAAAAGCTTATTTCAAAAGAGGGCTCGGTTTTAATCTTTAACAAATTAATTTAAGTGTACAAACAAACTGATTGTGGTTTTTTCACGAATAACTAAGCAACGAATTAAAAGCAAAACAAGTTAATAAGAGTTCATTAAACGGACATGATGTTTATTTTCCCTTTAAAAATGATGAGATATTTATTTTTATGGCATATTAGCCCTTTAAATAAAATGAAACCAGCTTAATTAGAAGATTGTTATTAGGATTAAAGATTAATAAAGACCAAAGGTCAAAGAAAGGTATATTTTTTTTACCAATATCCACATGTTCTTGGTGTTTTGTTTTAAACTCATTTATACTCTACGGCCTAACACGACGCGGGAGCGATTCGTATCTGCGTCAAGTCAAACACAAAATATCTATATTTATTTTTATCACTCAGACACTTTTGCTGACAGTTAAACTTGCAGGTACTTATGTATATTTTTCTTAATTAAGAAAGTAAAGATAGATTCGTTAAAATGTCGTCTTCAAAATCGAAGACTATACTATTGATCGAGATCTAAAGCGATACTATCACATTAGCCACTATTTTAAAAAATAAAATAAATTTAACGAGTTTTTAAATATATATAACGATCCGTAAAGCCCATGACAACGGGCTTAATGTTATATTTAGAAAAAAATTAAAATAATTTAGATAAGTTATTACGTCTATTAAATGTAGGTTATAATATCTATTTGAAGACCAACAAATCAAAACAAACTTTTGTTGGAATAAATGTGGTTGCCTTAGCTTAGCAATAACAAATAATTTCGAGATGTGTCGATGCTGTCGGGACACTACTTGATTGATAGATATTTTGACTGCTACAGAGTAAATTTGAAAATTAAAAATAGTAAGCGCAATTGATCATAGCTGTTTAATCTATATAATATCTATTAGAGTATCAATGTGTATTACAGAATGTATTGAATTGAACATCCAACATACAGGGTGAAACTAGATTCACGAAATTTTATCTAATACAGCCAAGTATTGTTTCTGCTTTTACATCTGCTTTAATGAACCAATTTTAAACAAGCATCAAATTGAATTTAATCAAACGAAACCGAAAGTAATTCTCTTCTAAATACAAAACTCAAGTTTCAATTAACTAAGGCAAGGATCCCAGGCAAGGTCATAAGATAATTTATGACCTCAAGTCAAAGGTAACTTAAAACCTAAAGTAATCATTTCACATATAATGAATATATATTTTTGCCTGCAACTTACTTTCATAATAATAAAGAAAAAGTTATAATTAATGACGAGTAAAAGTGTGAAACAAACAACAAGACATTATAAACTACTCTAAACAATAAGGCTATGAAGATTTAATTAACTATCATACACAATACTATATATCTAACTAAATGAAAAATGTTATGTATTTTCAGAAAATAATGGCTGCCCGCATATGTACAACTTATAACACTAGCCGATGCCCTTTCATTAAAACAATGGACGCATAAATTATTTATAAACTTAAAGAAGTAAAAAGTTTTAAGCATAAATCTCATCAACAAAAGGTATATAATACATAAATAGATAAAATACATTTGTGTTAACAAAATAATAATAAGTTATAATAACCAAGTTATCTATAGTATCCGGTAAAGAAATAATGGAATATGTTGTTTTAAAAATAAAGTAATTACCTGATTGGCAGTGGGCAAAGCAAATATGTTATCTGTCGGTGGAGTAATCTTGAACTGCACACCTGAAAAACAATAAATAAAATTATTATGTTTATGTTAATTATTAATTAATAATGTTAATAAAATACATATACATTGGAGGAAATGAAGGTTTACAAGTTTAACTGATTTTAATGCTGTAAACTAAACTTCTATTCACTCACAATATAAAATTAACAATTAACAATACTAATACCACTTTTAATTTATATTATTGAATCGATTTTAATTGTTTTGTTATATAATTCCTCATTAGAATACGTGCAATTTTCCAATCAAATATAATAGTTATTTATGTAACTAGGCAGCAAAATGGAATTTTACTGACGAGTGATTAGATTAGCCTCCGAGCCGAAGGCGAGGATGGGCTATGATAATTAACTGCCGAGGCGAAGCCTCGGCAGGTAATTTACCTATTTGACTGCCTCGGCAGGCTGTCTTGTTGCATACAATATTTTATCTACTTGCGAAAGAAAAATGAAACTGCTAAAATGTTATCTTTATTAATATAACGTAGCTAATAGTTAATAACTATATGTCATATTAATAAAGATAATTAATGTATTAAATAAAATTAATGTTCAAATAAGAAACTTGGGAATAATAACAATAAGTAAAAAGCAAACTGAATCTATAACAACAAAATACAAAACACACGTTTATAGCACACATCACTTCTGAATGAATAATGCACGCAATATAATATATTTATTTATATTTTTACTAACAAATTACTAAAAGAATTAAAAATATCTTCTATTGCTTAAAAGAAAAGACGTAACTAGGATAAATCAAGAAAAGTAGCTAGTCTAATCTAGAATGACTTCAATAATAAAAATAATATGGATGTTCAATGTTTACATGACGCTGCAGTGTGGCCAGTGACTCCGCTATTTTTTAATTAAAGATCTACTAATCATTGAACTTATTTAACAGAATTAACAAATATAAACAAATTATTTTATAATTAAAACATTTATTTATTAAATATTACATATTAAACTATAATAATATATGATGTTATAAGATAGAGATAATAGTATAAACTGTTTTTGTCAAAATAAGAGGTTATGACACGCAGTGGTCAACACTGTTACTTTCTCTGCCTAGGCAGACAAATATTTGTCTGCCTAGGCAGAGAAAGTATTTTCCTGACTGTTTTAACTACTTTCCTGCCTGTTTATAATATTTTTATGATAAATAAGCGAAATTGTACTTTCCAGCCTAAAAACAGTTAAGTAAAGGTTAATTTTGCTGCTGCGAGTAGATAAAATATTTTTATAGTGTAATCCAAATCCAGTTATCCTATAGAAAGTCACCTTTGATCACATAAATTTAAAGATATTAACAAACATGTTTTAAAAAATAAATTGATTGTAACTCCGGTTTCAATCAATTTATATTATTATTATATCCCAGGCAAGGGCTTAGGATATTTATGACCATTGACCATATTCAATTTTTTATGACCATATAATTTATACATTCAAAAGTGTTGTTCAGTAAACTGACAAATTTTCATAGGTTTTCAGTATACCAAATGTAATTTTCATGATACCCAGTACAAAATTAGTTAGTAAACCGAAAATCAAGTTGATTTTAATTTAATTGTTAGTTTTTTCAAATATTAATCAAAATAAAAGTGGCCACCTATCAAGTGGAAACTAATATCAACTTGATTTTCGGCCAACTAATTACTTTTGTACTAATGATCGTGAAAATCATATTGCCCACCATAATTGACGGTCTCCAGCGGTTTCCTTTTTCAAATGCCTAGTGTCAAGCTATGACCCTGTCCCTCACAATAAAACTGAGACGACCACATATTTTTAAAAGGCACTAAAATATTAACTTATACACAAAATTCTAGCTTTATCTTTAGTCAGAAATTTTTTTCCACGCTATCTCCTGGACTATAATATTAATTTTCATATAATACATCGATTTAGTTATGAAAAAGTACAGTTATTGTTATTATACAGTTCTGACTACAAAAAGATGTCACGATCCGCACTCAAAAGAAACAGCCGTAGTATAAAATAAGTTCATATAAGGAAAACTGTTAAGAATTGATTTTAAAACAGAGCATTACTAAACAATAACGTCTATTATAATATAAATGTGATGAAATAGACATCATGTTGCAATTTCATAAACATCACATTACACATTCTTTTATTGTATTGAACAAGTTTTAATGTCAAGGTTAACATATGTCAGATTAACATCTGTGTTATGGGCAAGTGGTAGTAATAATAAATTAAAAAAAAAAGAAAAAGTAGTATGTATATGTGGGTAAAAAATATAACAAAACAAATTATTACATAAAACTTGGTATTATAGCGTATATTTTATTCGTATGTCTATGAACACATCTTATTTGTAATCTGTCACTCTTGTATTTCTCTTTGCTTTCAATTTTTTAATAATTTTAAACACCCTATTAATAATACATTTTATTTATTTATTACTTTTTTGTTTTACTTTTTTTTAAGATTCACACTATAACTATATTTTTCTTTTTTTTACATTTTCCACTTAACTTTTGTATATTTGTCAGTTCTATCTTTATACCCAACACATCCGGAAAAGGTACTAGAAAAAGAGGAATAATTGCAGATCAAATACAAGCAAAACCATCTTGTAACATTCAAAATTAACAAATAAACTTATTCAACCAGTCAACTTATTCAAACAATGTCTTATAATGTGTATAGTTTAGACATTTAGACTAATGTATTAATTACAAAGATAAGAGATCACATGCGTCTTAAGATAACTAAATAAAAAGAAGCTGAATACAAACAACTATTATTAAAATAATGATCATATATAAAATAGACTGCCAATTAGTGTGGCACAAAGCTTCCTCGCATCTTATCATGTACTTTATTGTTATATTAAAATTAACATTATAGTTATATTACTTTATTGTTATATTGTTTATTACCTAAAAAATATTAATAGTTTTAGCGATCTTTAACTCTTCATAGCGGTGTCGCTGTTGGATTTACAGAAAAATTGAATTTGAAAAAAATGTTTGTCTCATAGAATAGATGAAGTTTGATTATTTTCCCGGCCTAATATTCCAATTTTAAATTTTAAGTTCACGTTTACGCGAGGACGCTTAAACGCTTGGACGGATAACGTTGTCCAACGAACTCGTCCTGCGCATTGGTAAAATGAACATGTCTACTAAATTTCATTAAAATCGGTCAAGAATTATCAAGTTACCGTCGGACGTTTCAAAATTCGCGGACACACAGACCGACAGACAGACAGACAGACAGACACGAGACCAAAAATGTTCCCTGATGTCTGAAACAGATTTCTGTCTTGGAATTTTTAAAATCGGAATCATAAATGTTTTTCGATCTCAAAAGTGAACACAATGCTTCCGATGCCTTCGGTAAGCTCGGAAGCAAAAATTAGAAATTGGAAGTTTCTATAAAGGTGGCTTTAAACTTTCTTTTAACAACTAAAGAATAATTTTTAATTCATTTTACACATTTTGAAATATCAGCCATATCCTACAGTAAAACTTTTCTTCTATAAATATCATTTGAAAAACGAAAGTACGAAGTACTACATAGTACCTTTAAGACGCAACTACTGAGCCTATTTTTTACTTTCATATAATCCATTTTAACAATGTTACAACTTAAAAATGATTACTTTTAGCTTAGGATCTAAAAGTAACATTTAATTAAATAGTAAGGAATTTGGAAAACAACAATAGTAACAAATTAAAGTATTTTTATAATCAAGAGAACAACTAGAGAAGGCGTATTCTCATTTAATAACTATTTACTAGTGAGTCATAAAAAAAATTGCAATGAGTCACAGATAAAATAGAATTCAATTACATTCTTCATCCGTAAAATATCTCATTATCGACTAGCAAGAGCAATATCTGATTCTGAATGAAATATTACACGCATATTTATATTTAAATAAACTTCTCTGTCAATGAAGCATAATTAAATACATCATAAATTTAAAAGGAAAAAAGTTTTTAGTTGAGTATCTTAATAGATACATCTTCCTCGTAATAAATAGTATGGAACGGGGAGTTGAAAGTTGACAAATGGATTTGAAGGCTTTCATACAATAGTTATGGTAATCGGAAATATGATAATAAACGATATGAGAAGAAGAGTGTGTACAATAGTACAGAAGATATTGTATAAGAGAAATGATTGAAGTTGACTTCCGAAGAGTATAAAACATGACTGATGAAGATTGAAGAATAAAACGAGGCCATAAAAGAAAATAACCTATAATAAAAATTAAAATAAAAAAAAAATACGGTAAGAAATGATTTATTTATCATTTTTTATAACCGAAAATATCAAGGGTGGGGTTACAAAAAAACGATTTGCATAGCTGTAACTGTACTTTTGAACAGGAGAAAGTGATATATAATGACTCTGGGAGTCTTGAAGATTTCAAACGTGAAAACAGAAGGTTTGCAGGCATCCAGAAAACGTTACCTTGGAACCCAATTAGCTCGCTTTAAAAAGGCTATACAATTCCCGCCCACGATATGTCAACTTCCTCCTTCGGAACCCATTCAAGATTTCTCTAAGTATATAAATAAACTTTAAAAGCGATGATATTTCTCGAAGATAAATACGTGAAAAAAGTGTTCATTAGTACGTGCAAACAGAGTAGGCAAATTAAAAAGAAAAAGAAGCAGTTCCTTTTGTGAATACTAATTGAACGTATTGATTTTTTTTTTTTTTAAGAATATTTATTTTAGTCGAAAAAACTATTGGATGTACTGCAACAAGTAACACATAATGTAGCACACATTGATGTACCTACTGGAGAAAAACAAAAGTAAAATCGCATTAAGGTTTTAATAATTCGAAAAATGTAATATATTAATCTTAATTTATTTACTACATTGTCTTCAAATGCAACTTAGTAGTTGCTTAAAAAACCATTTATTTATCACCTTTTTTTTAATTTTGATTTGAAGAATGGGAGCGAAATTATGTAAAAAAATATTATAAGCTATATACAAAATTCCTCTTTAAAGAATCACAAAGACAAAAGTCACTTTTACATTGTGCAATCAACGTTATTAATAAATAACAAGTGATTGCCAGAGTAATTTTTTCGGAATTAACTCTTCATTTCTTAAATAAAAAATATAAATAAATAAATTAGTAGTAGCGACTTTTGGATCAAGAGAAAACTGTGTTTACCATCGTATGCTATTTTTCTTTATTATATAAAATTGTACTAGCTATAATTCAGTGAATACAGTAAATTTATACCAATTTAATAATTAAGTAGATTTATTTATAATAGGTAAAAGCAGTAAAGTTTTACTAAATTTCAAGTTTTTTTCGCCACACTCTTGTTTGTCCTAATCCGATAAAATCACTTTCAAAACACTAAAATAATTTGAGTAATGTCTTAAAATAACAACAGCTAGACACCACATACACACTAATACCTATCTAGACCTTGGTACAGGTCGATTTGTCAACGTCATGGCTATTAGTCATGCATTCATTTTAACATTGGAAACTTACAATGAACCAAACATACAGCAAACAGAAAAATAAACTATATTAGTAATCGCAATATTATTTGTAGGCCAGGCAAGTCGATTGGAAAGAGCAACGCAGAATCAAGCAAGTTAGATGTGCAAGTTGAACAAACAAATAAAGTGAACAAACTTTTTTTTATAGATAAATATTAAGTAAAGAAGTATATATATGGTTTATAAAAACCTATTAGAATTGAATATATTACTTTTCTAATTAGTTAAATGTAATATTCAAAAAGTATTATAGATATTTCAACTTTTTGAAAATTTCGACAAACAATTTCAATTTCATTGGATTGCGAGTCTCTGGTCCATAAAGTAATACTGCTGAGAGCGAGTCACACTCTATATCTGAGGGATTATTTATTATTGAAATTAGTTGTAATCAAAGTAAGAATAGTCGGGCTGAGAGAGGCTGTAATATCAGGGAGGCTGTGCCCCAGCACCCCTCTCACTGGGTAAAGCGCTACAATGGCAATAGCATATAATTAATTACTTAACTTGGGGGTGGCTCAGGCTAACAAGCCGCTAGACAATGCCTTCCTCCTGCCTAAGTAATATTTATTGCCAAAGCCCTTTAATTGGTCGCTGACATTAATTCGAGATCCTCTCCCTTTTGTCTCATAACTGCTATGCCCCACCGCCTCCTCTCTACCATCCCTTCCTAGTTCGTTACAATCAAAACAATTATACGCTTCTCCACCCACCCCATCTATAACAACCCCTATACTATTCTACTAACAGCAAAACTAGTAGCTTCCTATTAAACTTTATCCTACAATTAAAACTAAATAGTATTCTGGTAATCCATTTCACCATTTTTGTCCACAAAAATAGTGTCATTAATTATACAATTATAATAATAAGGCAAACTAATTCAAATGAAGCAGTGTTCAACTGGAAGTTTAAAGTGTGTTTTAAACAAAATATAGCCAAATAAATGTATTACTTAACTTGTAANTGGAATTGGTTAATTAAATATAAAAAAATCATAATAGTTCCAACAACACAATTCAAACCTACAAGCCTTTTGATACTAGAGATCCTTGTCTATGGGTGCAAGTAGGTAAAAAGGGGATGAAAATTGAAAAAAACTGTTGAACATCTGGAAGAATAAAAAGACTATGGGGACTTTAAGAGGGGTACAAAATTCCATTGATTTCTTTAAACATGACACTGATACTATCCATTAACGGTAACTCTACCGCAGACGAAACTAACTTTCTCTCGCTCTATTTTTACTTTCTCATATAAGTATAGTGCACATTTTGACCCAACCAAAACCTAACCGTAAAAGAAGGGCCAAGTTCCAGACCCCCTAAAAAAAAACAAAAAAAAAACAAAAAAAAAAAACACTAAAGTAGTGATACCTACATTGTGACCAAGTCTGCTCAATCTTTAGATCTTGACCTACCTTCACTGCTCTTTTATTTTTATTGCTCAAAACTTTAGCAGTTTCTGATTGAGAAATAAAACAGACTTGGCCTATATCACTACTGTGATCGAAATTTAAAACAAGGCAAGAGAATCACACCATTTGGCAAATTATATTATAGTCCCTTGGGTTAACAAAGATCTGTTACCTGTCATCGATGAAATTTGGGATGCATGTTTAGAAAAGTCATACACTGAAACTGCTACCCCCCAAAAAACTCTGAAAACGTAAAAAAAAGGTCTCTAAAATGGTTCTCCGACGATTTTGATTAAAACTTCTAAAATGTAGAACATTTAAATACAAATAAACCATACAAGTCGATTTCCCGGGAAAAACTTATACTTCTTGAGAAAATAGCTATTATTGCAAAGGGTATGACGGCTCTTCGTATGAAGATTTTATTAAATAGTTTAAAATAGTCCGCTTACTAGTGTGGTAAATAGCTTCCTCGCGTCCTATCGCGAACTTTAATGATGTTTTGCTTTACGATCCATTGTTATCTAATTCATTATTTTCCCTCCTTTTATTTTAAACCTGTTAATATAGTTTATGTTTTTCTACATAAATATATATATTTAATTACTTATATTTACAAAGTAAAACAGTAACAAGAAAGTGAAAAGTAAAATAGTCATAGCTGTAGCTGTCTGCCGAAGTCTGGCATTTTACAATAAAATAAACAACATTTTTTAATAAAGAAAAAAGAAATTAAATATCTACTTCTACATAGTTTAAAATATAAAATTAATATGAAATAAAAAATCAAATAGTGTAATATTCAAGGAGATAGTATGCTGCTACGTATAATAAGAGCCTGTCTAACAAAGCGTATTATT
>KZ651118.1:411537-427594 GCA_001010745.2 Gerris buenoi
AATATATATGGGACCAACAATGGGCTAATTATGACCTATCACCCAAATTTCATTAAAATTGGACGTGTAGTTTTTAAGATATGTTGGTTCGCAAAAATTGAAGGACAGACAGACACGGAACCAAAAATGTTCCCTGATGTCTGAAACGGATTTCTGTCTTGGAATTTTTGAAATCGGAGACCTAAAAATGTTTCGTTATTAATACCGATCTCACCTCGAAAGCAATAAATGATTATTACATTATTTATAAATTAGAATATTTATTTAGATATAAATTAGGCTGCAAATTAATAATAAGTCGATAGATAAGTACAAAGAGTACAGATTTACATTACTTATATATACATAATTAGACTCGAGTTCTAAACTGCCCCAGAAGAAAGCAATAAAACTAAACGATAAATTCGCTGTTTACTCGGCAGTCGAATACACAATTAATTCACAATAATAATTGAAGGCTCAAGGAAGCTTATCGGGAAAACTGATTATGAAAACCGGCAAATAACAATAACAGAGAGACAAGACTAATTATATAAAACCGGTTAGTAATTAATCATTATGGTGTAAAGGGGGAAGTTAACAATGTCCTAATTGGTCTGTTACTGTGAAGGCTTTGGGGGCCTTTAACTAGTGCCAACTAACTTACACCTTGGGCTTTACTAAGGCCTTAAGGCAATACTTACACACAGTCTAACGACTCGACAAAATAATATCCAACAGAGCAAACATTTGCCAATTTATAAAACTGTCTCGCTAATAAGTTCGATTAATTCACTCGATGCGTTGCGCAATTATTTCTTAAGCTTTTTTCTAAAGGTGTAATTGCAGAAGATGAATGAGAGTTGTTCGCAAATGTCAAAAAATAATAGATTAGCAATGGAGCGCTTTTATAACCATAATTAAATATTTATTTCTAGAAATCACAACCATATGCAGCTTATTATAACCTTATTTACTTACAATATCCATTTAAGCACAAGTAACATAGTGGAACGAAGAATATCAATTAACCTTTGTATGAAAGATGCAAAGAGATCGCCTTAAATATTAAACATTGAGAAACAAATAGATAGAAAGGAATATTATAACTAATAATTTAGCACAAATACTTATATAGAAGTAAAGTATCAATTTGGTTCACGGTATAAAGGCGTAGAAAGAAATATAATTAATATTTGATTTAGGGGTAAAGGTGTAGGCACGAATAAATTAATGTTTCGGGTTCTAGCCGTAGATTTGAAATTTAATCGACTCTGGAAATGGTATCAAGAACGTGTGATTGAATAATTTTAAACTAATTTAATGCCTCAATTGTCGAAGCCAAACATATAACGAAGTTAAAACATAGATTTGAACTTAATAAAAAAATTATGTAAACCTAATTTAGTCGTAACGTGTCGAATCTTAAAAGTACTTTAAAAAGGTCTTTGACAAAAATAAATCAACACAATTCTTACTTATTTTAACGTCAACATGCATAATGTCAATGAACAAAACAGTTAATAAATAGGAATAATTTTTTAAGGTAAAAAGAACTTTTTATATACTACGTTTTCAAAGTTTCTGTTGAATCATATATGAAATGATTAATATATATTTTTTATTGTTATATTATAATGTTAGTGAAAAAAATAGTTCCGAATTTAAATCTGGTTGTCACACGTCACTTAATTAATTTATTTNTAGAAAAGAGACAAAATTAAAAGCAACTAACTAGGTATTCGTACTTAGCGAAGTTATGCAAAATAAAAAGAAAAACCATATTTTTATCATTGAAGCGGGCGTCTTGCAGTAAATACCTATGTATTGAACATAAGAAAAAAGTTCATCATTTAATTTCTTGATTTCGCCCGGTGTCTGATTTTTCTAAACCTGTTTTCCGAATATCATGGTAATCGGTCCAATAGTTTAGTCCACTAGGCGTCTACAGAGACTACAGACAACAGACCTAAATTTATTAAAGACCACTCATTTGGACTCAAGAGGCCTTAAAGCGTATGAATCTATCAAAATCGAATTTTCGTGCCTTCACAACACTCTTTAGTATACTTACTTAATACGCAGATGAGAAAGAATAAATAGGGAAGAATAAAAACCAATCTAATAGATATATAATGTCAATATAGAATCATCTTCAAGATTTGGAAAAACATTCATATTTAGGGATAAAAAAAAATCGTTTTTCCAACGCTCACAATGCTTCCGTTAACTTCAGTACTCTGAAGCAAAAAGTTTCTTAAAAGAGGTAATAAAAAACAAAAAAACCAGAGAAGTCTCGAAATAATTTCATGTTGTAGAATCGGTCAATAAACAATGTGAAATCTTCAATCTAAAAATATCTTTGGATAGAGGTGTTGTTTAAATGAAAAGAGAAAGACTGTTAAAGCGAGTGAAAAGTAAATACCATGTGTGTTGAAAAAGATCTAGACAAAGTTAGACACCGTATCAATAAACAAAAAAGATATAAAATGAGTGAAAAGGATGTACGAGTAAACGATTGGAAAGGAAAAGGGAAAGAACGAGAAACAGAATGGGTGAATAGGCCATTGAGTTCATTCATTGCCGGGCCCCTCCCTGAAGTGAAGAGACCTATATAAAACTATTATTACGTTTAACAGTCAGGCGAGAAGGAACTACGGACCCCTACAAAACTAAGAGATGATTTCAGGCGTTACAAAAAAAGCTTCGAATTTACAACGAATGAATCATTAGCGACAACTAAAACTTCATTATATAATAATGTATAAAGGGAGTTGAAAATTTGTAACATTATACCTCTCTCTCCACACGTCAATTATATTTTAGCTGTACGTTTTTATGAGGGGATTCGCGACGCTTAAATATCACTACTGTGATCGAAATTTAAAACAAGGCAAGAGAATCACACCATTTGGCAAATTATATTATAGTCCCTTGGGTTAACAAAGATCTGTTACCTGTCATCGATGAAATTTGGGATGCATGTTTAGAAAAGTCATACACTGAAACTGCTACCCCCCCAAAAACTCTGAAAACGTAAAAAAAAGGTCTCTAAAATGGTTCTCCGACGATTTTGATTAAAACTTCTAAAATGTAGAACATTTAAATACAAATAAACCATACAAGTCGATTTCCCGGGAAAAACTTATACTTCTTGAGAAAATAGCTATTATTGCAAAGGGTATGACGGCTCTTCGTATGAAGATTTTATTAAATAGTTTAAAATAGTCCCCTTACTAGTGTGGTAAATAGCTTCCTCGCGTCCTATCGCGAACTTTAATGATGTTTTGCTTTACGATCCATTGTTATCTAATTCATTATTTTCCCTCCTTTTATTTTAAACCTGTTAATATAGTTTATGTTTTTCTACATAAATATATATATTTAATTACTTATATTTACAAAGTAAAACAGTAACAAGAAAGTGAAAAGTAAAATAGTCATAGCTGTAGCTGTCTGCCGAAGTCTGGCATTTTACAATAAAATAAAGAACATTTTTTAATAAAGAAAAAAGAAATTAAATATCTACTTCTACATAGTTTAAAATATTTAATTAATATGAAATAAAAAATCAAATAGTGTAATATTCAAGGAGATAGTATGCTGCTACNATAACTTACCTTTGTGTAAATCTCCATCAGCCCATATTTTTCTTTTTGAATAAAACAGCACAACAAAAATACTAAAAATTATTTTAAAAAAGCAAAAAATGTGTTCCAAGGTACAATATGCTCGTGTACCTTGGAACACATCCTCTTGTACCTTGGAACGCGCTCTTTTACCTTAAAAAACAAATGGAAAATGAGGAAGTACAACTCAAAATAGCTTATGTTAAGTTTTTTTTATTGTACCTACATGTTATAAGTAACATAATAAAATGTTGTAAGTAACATGCCATAGTAAAAAGTAAGTTTTTTTTTTGTAATAACATCTTAAGTTAAAAAGAATAACAAGAAAGTATGACAAATTAAATAATAAAATAAGATACAATACACATATAATGAAAAACTATTATTCTGAAGGTAATAATATTAAGGTAGCAAAATGACATAGAATATTAATTCAGGAGGCGTTGTGTTCCAAGGTACAAGAGGGGACGCATTTTACAAATATGGCGACTAACGCTAAGAACTTAGGCTTAACATATTCAAATAACTTATAAAAATACTCACCAATCATTGCTGAAATAAACAAGTGGTGATTGGGCCTCAACCAGAACACCCTCTTAATACTAAAAATCAAAAAAGATGGGGAAAACTTTTTACTTTTGCACTTCAAAACAAACTTTTTCCCACAGCGTCCACGCGTTTCACGTGATCCACATGAAACTAACTCTACGGCTTCCTAGCGGCTAGTTCTTCAACATAATTGAATTTCAGCTCGCTAGGTACCAGGACTACTCAGAAATGGAAAGTGTTCCAAGGTACACTATGCCCAAGGTACAACAACCTACCCTACATGTTGTAGGACTTAGTTGTGCTACATGTCTGAACGTGTATGCACGTAGCCAACGTGTACGGTGCCTTTTTACTCATTGGACATTTTAAATATATGTAATTAAAAAAGTAAACAATTAAAAATCAAAATATAACCGGAACTACGTTAGTCAACTTTAATTTTTCAAAACAACGTGAGAATCAGATCGCACAAGTCAAAGTTTATGCTATTATACGTGTACGCGAATAGTATAAACCCATTTTGCTTACACAAGATATATTAGCTTTTGCTTTTGCAAGAGAAAATGTTTCACTGTTTATTTTACTTGCACCTTACACAACTTCAATGTGTGAGAATTCGACAATTTAATTCAACAGAAACAGAACTAAAAATTATAAGGAATTACAATCCTAAAATAACACTCTTTAACATTGTATTCATAAAAAAAAATTAAAAACAAAAGAAATAATTAATTTTCTAACAAATTGCTCCGTTTATAGAAAAAAGCAAAGAGGAGAAATTGAATGTTCTATAAAACAGATTAAATGAAACGGTGAGAGTTTTTAAGAGAGTTAAAAGAGTCAGGGGTCGAGTGAAAACATCACACTGATATTCCAGGAAAAAGTGCGTCGTACCTCCTCAACCCTTATGACTCACTGCAGTGTAAACGAATTTTTTAGCTTCCTCTTAAATCGTAATTAATGTAGAGTATGCATATAAAAGAAGAAGAAAGAAGAAAAAATATGTGTGGTGTCGCGGGACATCCGTTAGGAACGAAGTTACTTACGCTTTTCATTAAATATAAATTATAAAATTACACAGCTAAGTATACGACGCTAACTACATGTAGGAGTTAAAAAAGAGACAAAATTAAAAGTAACTAACTAGGTATTCGTACTTAGCGAAGTTATGCAAAATAAAAAGAAAAACCATATTTTTATCATTGAAGCGGGCGTCTTGCAGTAAAAATGTATTGAATAGGTAAAATGAACATGTATGTATGTAGCGGCGCCCCCAAAATTACAGGTAAAATTAATTTCTCGATTTCGCCCAGTGTCTGATTTTTCTAAACCTGTTTTCTGAGTGTCATGATAATCTGTCCAATAGTTGAGTCCACTAGACCAGTGGTTCTTAATCTTTTGGTAACCACGGCCCCCAAATATTATTAAATAAAATATCCAAATATACCTAATATGTATAGTGCCTAAATACCTTTCGAGGCCCCCTGGGGGGGGGGCCCGCGGCCCCCCGGTTAAGAACTGTCGCACTAGACGTCTACAGAGACGACAGACAAGAGACCTGAATTTATTAAAAACCACTCATTTGGACTCACGACGCCTTAAAGCGTATGAATCTATCAAAATCGAATTTTCGTGCCTTCACAACACTCTTTAGTATACTTACTTAATACGCAGATGAGAAAGAATAAATAGGGAAGAATAAAAACAAATCTAATATATACATAATGTCAATGTAGAATCATCTTCAAGATTTGGAAAAACATTCATATTTACCACCTAAAATATCGTTTCCTGGCTCACCTCAAAATTCGCCTTTACAGAATTTATCAAGAAAACATTGAATTGTACCTACTTTTTTTATTTTTTAATCTATAGGTATATCTTCAAAAATAAGAGTTCTAAGAGAGATAAGCAGCTTTGTAGTTAAATCGTATTTTAGGAGTTTAAAAGATTTGGCGAGTTGATATAGCTGTGCTTTCTCTTATTAGTAAGTTTTATATGGAGAAAGTAGAAACAAACCACTATATTATCTTTTGTTAGGGTAAACATAACTCATAAACTACGACGTTCATGGTGATGACAGACCAATTTTAAATACGCCGAGAAGGAAGAAGACAATGATCTATAAATAATAACTAATAACTTATAATTAAGGAGATAGAGAGGGGGGAGCGTGTGGTACAAATGACAGCGTCTGGAGAGCCTGAATTGAAACTGTCTTAGTGGTAAGAGTTGCAGGTAAATTGACATGAGGATAAAGTTGAGGAGAGGGGGGATGCAGAGGTATAACCCGGGGTTATCTGGCCCGTCCTATCTGAACATGACCCGGGACATGTGAAAAGATACTCCCATCTTCATCATAAAGGTTAAATACAATTAAGATAATCATCCTACGGGACGGGCTTAAGAGTCGCCGCGTTTCTTATACCTACCGCAGAGCCATTACCCTCCCCCTCCCTCTCAAGAGTTCAATAATCCCAACAAACAATAAATATCATCTAACAGAGAACCCATTAACTAACAGACTCGGCCGAGACGCGCGGGACATTTAAAAAAATCTAAGTAAATAGTGGAATAACAGCTTAAAATTGGTCCCTAAAACCTGCTATTACTTCGGTGAAATAAGCTAAAATGTATTACTACTGGAAGATTATATCTAATTAAACTTCAAGTATCCCTACACTTTAGTGGGTTTAGACTTCAAATTAAAGGAAATTGAATTGAAGCCGTGTAAAAATCGTTTTTCTGAGCATCCATTTAGTCCTGAGAAATGAACAATTATTATTTTTTACGAGGTTAAGGGTAAGCTTTATTTATTTTCTTTTAAATTCGTAGAATGGAATCTCGATCTTTAATTTGATCTCGAAATGGGTTATTATTTTTTTTTCTTTTCAGATTTCAAATGTAATTATAAACCAATAACTTTAAAATACCTTAAAAAAAGAAACCGAGTAAATAAATTTAGGCACTTTACACAACAAAAAAAACTCCCAAGTTTTAATTTCCACATCCTCGCCTAAAACTTATGCAACTGATTTATTAAAATAATTATTTTATTCAATAGATAGACCTTAAAAAAAGAAACCGAGTAAATAAATTTAGGCACTTTACACAACAAAAAAAACTCCCAAGTTTTAATTTTCACATCCTCGCCTAAAACTTATGCAACTGATTTTTTAAAATAATTATTTTATTCAATAGATAGGGGAGACCGGGGCACAGAGGACCTAATAAGGTTTGTGTTCAGATAACTTCAGCATTATTAAATAAAATTATGTAAATAAGAAGTATTTATCAGAATAAACATTTCTCTAACTGCTCACCGACTCACAGTTCTTAATTTTAATTATAAGTCTTTTATTTTAATTTTTTCTGTAAAAAGTCAATTGGTCCTCTGTGCCCCTGGTGCAGGGGCACATAGGAACACTTCCTTTTATTTAGAAAAACAAATTAAATTCTAAATTTTTATTTTTTATTTTTATTTGGCAGTAGTTACAAACAATATTTTCATCGCCATCTTCAGCCCCTGCCCAAGAACCATAATGTCCATTCTTTACAAATTCAAATAACAGCATAGGGTGTACCGCTTACCTTTACGGTCCTCTGTGCCCCAAGCCACATGTCATTAAAACACATTTTATGACAAGATACACGACAGACTTAAACAAATGAAAGCAATTTACATTATAAATATAAGACCTTCGTTTATCAGATACAGTAAATTTGTTTAAAAATTCTGTATCAAATTAATGTTACATTTAATTATATATAACGTAAATATTAGATCACTTTCCTTGAAAATTGAAAAAAAGTGTATTAAAATTGATCAAACTTAGTTAACTCTGCCAGTGATTGCTCACGTCTGGAAACAAACTAACTCTAATAGATCATATAGATTTCCGGTTTGTAGCGCCACTATACAATAAAAAAACTCAGTGGACCTCTGTGCCCTAGAGGTTCTCTGTGCCCCGGTCTCCCCTATTAAATAAAAAAATATGAAAAAACAAGCTTTATTAGTTTACTATTTTATATTGAGGCTGGTTTCAACAACAATAATCTGTTACCATCCGTCAAATCTTTATGTTTCAGCTAAAATAAATAAATTCCAAAACATTTCTCCTGACAAAGTAACTGCATTTAGGAATAAGACTGATTAAGTTGACTTTTGTTTAGTTTTGACAGTGCTTTTTTCTTCATGCTGGTTTTTTTTTGGACTTTTAACAAAGAAGCTTTTAAATGAGTGTATGTACTCGTAACATTTATGATATATCCAAAGTATTAAACCACTCCTAACAAATTAAACCTAGGTAACAATATATGTATCTTAAAAAATAAATAACCAGACATTTTTTAAAATCCCAAACTATTATTCAGAAAGATTAAACGTCCAAAATCGCAGGTTATTTTTATTCATTGCATACACATATATTATATAAATATTTTTTTTATCTTTACATTCAAATAACTATTGCAAGTCTTAAAAATCCTAAATTATATCCAAAACGGGGTTTGATATAAATAAAGTATTTGAAACTTTTATAAATAAATAAAAAAGCCAATTATAATTTAATTGAAATAAATAAAAATTGCAACAAGAATAAAATAAATTGAATGGAAGATTTTAATTCAAAACTCTTTTATTTGTTATTATTAAATGTATTCAATTTTTTTTTTTTTTTTAAAGAGTAGGAAAGAGATGAGACTTGGGGGAAAATATTAATTGAAGCGAATAACTCTGGAAATATCGTCAAAAAGAAAGGAAGAGGGAGATTCATAAGATGAAAAATCAGGAAAGAGAAGAAAATGATAACTTGATCAGAAATCACTCTTAAGTTAAAATAAACCTGAAAACCGTTTTCCTGGAAAAAATTGCGTTTTCCCGCAGTTATAGTAAAAACATTGTTTCATTTTTTTGTGAATTTCGAATTTCAGATGATATCTTCCAGTTTCCCCTACTCCCTCTTTTTTTACCCGAGTTCTGTATGTAAATGGGTGTTCCCTCTCTCCACTTTACCTCGTACCTCACCCTCCCTTTAAACTCAGTTAAACGAGACTGACATGAATTTTTATGAAGAAATTACACTGGGGAAGGTTGTCATGCGCGGCAGTAGACGGGCTTCAAATGGCGTAATTGGGTATAATAATACGATAAATTAAAGACTGGGGAACTATATGTATTTAATTCCCACACAAGTACAAATATGAAGTCGCAGAGAACTCAGAACTCGCCTGGATAGCTCTTAATTACAATAAGTATCGTAGAGTTACAAGCATAGGACAATCAATTTATATTAATGTTAACTATTAACTTTCAACGGTATATAATGCAATTTTAATCATCGTGAATTAATCATTAAAATTATAATTAAAACTACTGCAGCAATTCTTGTTAAATATGGATAAGCAGTAGATTTTAATCGAAAATACAATACATAGAATAACAAACAGACATTAACGTTAACGAAGGTAAATTATACATTAATATAATAATATAGAATTCAATATTTGTATGAATTTGGCAATATAGGCTCGGTTGTAATATATGGTAAGAGAATAAACTAAAATAGCGTAGCATGAATATCTGACATAAAATCATATTTACTTTATATACATGTAATCGATCTAATGATTAAAACAAGACTTCATAGGATAATTATAGAATTAAATACCAAATCCCGATTTATGGAGAAACCGTATCAATGTGTATTAGGACAAAGCATGCATCGTATCTATAATATGCTACAATAAAGCATTTTCTTCTAATATAATATTAATAAGTGAAAATGTATAATATCATTTTATTAAATTCTTTGAATGTTATTTGTTCAGAATGACTTTGTTCTCATAATAATTATGTTTTAACGTGGACTAAATTATAATTCATATAAAATCTAAATAATACATTTCAAGTTGTTATTAACATTAAATATAATAAAGATTCATATTAAAATTTAACCTAAGTTTGGAAAGATCCTCACGTTAAAATTTGATATTAAAATATTTATTAAATCTACTTTATAATCATTTTCTTTGAAAGTAAAAACCAAGAAACATGCTATCTGTTTTAAGAGTTTTTTCTTAGTGAAAAAAAAATCTATACTTTTTATTACTACTTAAAGTACATATACCTATATATAAGAATTTAAGAATCACCAGATTACTATTTAGTTGATGAATTTTTTTTTTATATTTTGACACAAAATATAAAATTGTAGATATGGGAGCATTTATGGAGGTCATCTTACTGAATAATATAAATTTTCTCTCCACGTAAACTAATTAGTTTAGTTTAAAGTGCAAAGCAGCTTTCAGCCTTCATAATCATCAGTGCCGGAATGTGGAATAAGTAGAGTTACATTATATAAATGAAAAGTTAATGATCGAGTTCAGTCTACTTCAAGTCAGAAATCAAGATATAAGACTCAAAGGGAGTCATACTTAGATCTCCCACTGGACTCAATCATTAACCTTTTAATGTAACTCTACTTTTTCCACATTCCGGCACTGATAATGGCTAAAAACTGTTTTTTAATTTAAAATTAACATTAACAAATTAGCCAATTTACGTGGACAAATTATTTTTATAACATTCATTAAAATCTAAAATATTATTAAATATGCTATATTTTAACTGCCTAATACTTCGATAAATTTACTTAAAATACTTTTCGATTTACCAACATAAGTAAAATACAATTATGCAAGTATGATATCCTAGTGGCAATATTACAAAATTTAATCTATATCTACTGATGGGTACGAAAAACAATCTCACAGAGCATTTCTTATTTACTTAAGTAAATCACTGCCAAAATAGTGATAAATTAAAATGGAAAAAGTAAAAGGTGTAGCTTTTTTTTGGAAGGCATAATAATGATAGTTTATTATACTCCATTGTGGGAGTTTTGAGAGGGAATTTTCAATAATTCCTGTTAAAAATAGTATGCTATAGATGTTGCAGAGTGGTTGAAAAAAGAAATCTTCATTGCGTGGGAGGGTAAAACCATGATTGTGTTGAAGAGGTAACCGAGGTAGACATAGGGCAGGTAAAGGACGTACCTTAGGACATAATGCCTTGGGCACGGCAGACAATAGGGGGCCCTATAGGGTCGAGGTACTAACACAGACTCTAAGGGAACATAAAAACCCTTGGGACTCGGGTGAGGGGGACTGTTTCATGGGAATATGGTATCGTCACTATTGGGGTGCAACAACCGTACAGGCTGAACCCCACCTGGCCGCAAGACTCCTTCCTTAATCCTATTACAAAACAATTTAACGCTTCCTTATTGGATAACAACGTGAACATTTTTGCCCGGAAGAACTGATTGAAAGTGACAAGGGGGCATCATAATACCGCAAACGACAGCCGACCCAATTAAAATCACTCTGAAGCTTACATCAACAAGTTAAATCTGTGTCAAAACACAATTGTTACCATTTTTCATTTCATCTAAAATACTTTTGGAATTAATGTTGCTGAGCGACGCATATACGTCTACATTACATCAATAATTTCAACTCAGTTTCAAATGCAAACGAATGAGTTTTTTCTAAAAAAAAAAGGGGATGATTTATGTATTTTGATTAGGTCTGAGTATATCATAAAACTTCTGAAGGCTGGGTTAGCCAGAACCAGCCGAATGAGGAATACACCCATTTAGCCAATGAGAATGTATCGATTTATACTCTCCGTCTCTTGCTGATAACGGATAAGTCTAAGTGAACTGAGGCTAATAACGGTGAGATACTTTACGATGGATGCAGTAGGCATCCCTCCTTTAAAAAATCTATAAATGTATTTATAAACAATTAGTTCAATTATTATTTATTTATTAAGAGTTAAAAAAAATCTCGATCCTCTGCTTTATTGATTATTTTAAGGAAGAATAAAAATAATAACTAAAAAGGGCGATAAAAATGAATGTCTATCATTATATTTATACCAGTCAAATATGTTAAGTATTGAATCCCATATTCAGAAACAAGATCTATAATTTTAAAACTGGTAATTGTATAGCTTGTAATATCTAAGCTTTTTTAATTTAATATATTTAATTAAGTGGCTATCCACCTGCACAACTGTAAACAAAGTCCTTTCACTAAGAGGCAAATTTAATTAGGTAACTACAAAAAAAGTTTATCCTGTTTTGCGATTTATATATACCGTTTATACCGATTGAATAAAGGTAAAATAAAAGCAAAACCTATTTTTAGCTTAATGTACAGCAGTATATTGAATGAGCAAGATATAAAAAAAGGTTAATCTGGAGCTGACCGATATCTCATGTACGTCACGTTTCAAGGAGAACTGTTTTTGTCCGCGGAATTTCAAAAAAAAACTATGAAACGATTGGTCTTTAAAGAGAAAAATATAAATTGCGAATAATAGGAAAAGCGCTAATAAATATAAAATAATAGCCAATTACATAAAATAAAGAGTTTCAATACCGATGAGCAATTCGTTAGGGTCAGGTTAATATAAATCTGTATAAGACGGAACGTGTGCCTTGAAAATCATCATTAACTACGACCTGGGAGGTTTCTAACTTCTAACGATCCTTCGTATTCCTTCCAGGACCTCAAAGCAGGACGACTTTCATTCACAGACAAAGATGGAAACAAAAATAACAAGGAGACCAACTTCAAATGAATGAGGAGAAAATAGCAATCGCACATGCTACATGTTTCCCTCCTTCGTAGCAACGAACTACTACACAATATGACCATATGGTCAACAAACAATTACCCTCCTCTTCATGGTCTCTTAACTAATAATTTCAAAGGTCTTGGTCCCCCTACTTTGTCTATACTAGGGAATTAAGCGGCTACCATCATAGTATCACGCACTTGTCACTCAAATTATTAATTGCCCTTCTTCTCGCCTTGAAATATTGTGGGAATTACATGATGCCACATTATAACGACAGATAAAAAAAAGCAAAAAGAAAATTTCATGATTCACAACAATTCACTTCAGTTTACCCTCTTAAAATCATAAAATTATTTAATAAAATAAGTGGCTAAGGCTAAACCATTATTTGCACGTACAAAATACGGAAACGCTGACGTCTGGATTACATATTAGAGAAATTCTCATAGAACATCATCTACAAAAAAGTGTAGGATTGCTAGCTAGTAAAAGAAATATTTATACTACTCTTAATCCTGTATCACCCTGATTAGATTTAGATCAGATACAAGTATAGAATGGAGATTAGCGGAAACAAGACCTCGACGTAGGAAAGCAGATTGCAAGTAATTTCACAAATAAACATTTTACGAAAAATCCTTAACCAATTCTTAGGAACAAGTGAGAGGGAAGGTGAAGAGAAGGAATGTACTAACAATGCAGGAGGGGCGCAAGGCTGGTCTGTGAGATTGGGTCATTGAAGACGATGACGAGACACATCTTCACCACACCTGGGCAAAACTAGTGAATGAAACTATGACCGAGCAGGCTATAATTCAACAACGAATCTCTCATCTAAGAATCATGACTCTGCTGTTAATGCCAGTCAATCGTTTTGCAGTTAACAACGTAACGACTAAGAAATTTTTCTTTCTTACACAGGAAATTATAACAGTTAAAAGTAAAGCGAAGATGATGCTGCATCATTTTCGTTTTTACTCTGCAATGGAATTAGATTTTGTAATTGAGATTGATTTATTATGAGTAAAAAAATAAATATGATATGTTTGAGTCTTCAACACAACCACAAACAGCACAAAAAGCGATTCTTGGTTTTCACGACAGTTATTAGACCTATGCCAGATATTTTTAATCTAGAATGTGGTAAAAATGGAACGCTAGGACGTTCACGATCACCAGAGTTACCAAAGAAACACAAGACAAACACGTGTCAAAAGCGTTAATACACATGTCTTACAGCACCTCCGTGAGACTTGTGCCCTAAGAATTCCAATGCAGTCAACTGCACTGCTAAATATTACACAAGTAGTTCTATATACAACTGATTCTAGGAGAGCCACGCCACTAGAGTTAGACCATACCGTAGGAAATAGTTTTAATTAGTATTATTAACTAGAAATAGTTTTGACACTCCAAACTAAAAAGAATTGTCACTACCAGCTTAGGACTATTTTAAACTCATCCGTTTAGACGAGGATGGCGTTGTATTTATTCATTTATTAATTTAACATTTAAATCAACTTTTGAGTTTTCTCTTATTTTTGAGTTTACCCTTGTCCAAAAGCCACTTAGATTTTAGATTGTATCGCCGTTTTGATGATAATCTTTTATAATTACAACGACCAGGAAATAACATCCTTTTCATCTTACATAAATATGAATTATTTTAACCTAAAAACACAAGTTATTAAATGTCTACTATAGCTTATAAATATGAAACATAAAGAACGCATTAAACTTATTCTGCTATGTTCAGTGAGAGACTTCACTTTCCAAGAATTAATTACCGGGATAACACCTTTTTTTTGGAAATGAACATGATAATTATTTTCATCACACAATAAAAATAATTAAAAAATAAACTGTAGAATAGCAGCAAAAAAATTAATTAAGTTCAATAATTAATATAATTGACCACTTTAAAAGTCTTGACACATTTGAAGTAAAGAGATCAGATATTCCTTAAAATGCAGATTAGAACATAAATAATGCATTTTATAATTAATTTTTAATTATGTAAATCACTTTTACAAGTCCTTATAAAGCTGATACAGATTCTCAGCCATGCAATAAAACTAATTAAAAATAAACTCAACTTGTTATCTGTCATAAATATGAAAAGAAAATTATTAGAACATGTGAACAAAAATTATCATAATTGAATTTTAATTATTCTTTATAGGAGAAGAAGAAGAAGAAAGCAATATCGATAAAAGCTTTTAGAACTGACACATCATAATTTTTCACAGGTTCACAAAGCAATATGATAAGAAAAAGTATTTCGAAACTCAGTTGAAGTAGAAAACGTATGTTGTTATTTAGTTACCTTATTACTTAAGAAGTAATAAGGTGGAAGAAATTTCCCGGTTTTATTAGCGAACTTTTATAAAATAACGATTAATAAATTAACATTACTGCTTACAGAAAAATATAGCATGGACAGCCTTTGCATGTCAAGGTATAAATGTCTTACTAAGATACAAATGTCAGCTGCACTTTTGTGGAGTTAGTAATCATCAATATTTGTAGATATCATGATTTGATTTTTCTAGATTATATATTGTTCAAATAAAAATTAATCGAAAGAAAATAAATATTATTTAGCTTACTTAAACAGGGTAAGACGAGTGAAAACTCCGCTCAGCTTCTTAATGAGACTTCATAACTGTAACAACAAAATAAACAAATAAATAAATAAATGTGTTGATATAAACATTTGTAAAACAGGTTAAACAATTTTATGGTTATGAGTATCCTTAGCCATTTGAAATATAATTGATAAAATATCATCATATATGTTAACGTTAAAATTATAATAAAGTATGACAAAAATATAGTAGTGAAAAAAAAAAAAATTATTTAATATCACGTAGTTTATGATATTAAATAATACCTTTTCTTTATTAGGGCCCGTAGGCAAAAGCCAAGGACCCTTATATTTTCGCGCGTGTGTCTGTCTGTCTGTCCGTCCGTCGCATACCCTCACGGCTACACCTTTCGTCCGATGACTTTGAAATTTGGCATGTATATGTCTTGTACCTACTCACACATGCTAAAAATGTAGCCACTTAAAAAAAATATTTTTCAAAAACTTAAGGGTTAAATTTGTTTAATTTTTTTTCGACATCGTGAGGGGTATCATATTAAAGGGTAAGTCGAGCTGATCACAAAAATATATAATTCTTTGGTTATAACTTTGATAGGGCGAGCGTAGGCACGTTTGAAGTGGGTGTGAAACGTGTCCCCC
>KZ651118.1:443570-463258 GCA_001010745.2 Gerris buenoi
AAAAGACTTCATTACAAATTGATTAAACAATTAGACTAAGTAAAGAGTTGGTTCCTGACAAATAAAATGATGTAGAAAAACAAGCAAAGAAGGTTAAGTAAAAAATTGTTATGCATATGACATTACGCCAATAAATTAAAAGAACAAAGTTGAGACTAAAAAAAAAAAAAAAATTAAATCGTTTTACATCCACTTTATTGTTTTATAATTTTTGCTTTTTTAAAATCTGCTTAATTTTGTTTTAGTAATTACCATATTGAATCAAAGCCATATCAAAAACAAACCGTAAATACATGAATACGCATACTTGCTTATAACTGTTATATAGTGGAATAAGGATGTGACAATTGTGATTAGAATAAATAATTTTTGAGATTTAAATATCGTTATAAAGACATGGTCGATGGTCGTATCAATAAATTGATTCTATAACTTCATACATTATTAGGTTTCGTTAAGCCTGCAAAATAAGTTTTGGTTAATCGAAATAATGTTATTTTTCCTTGGGCAACATTTATCCCTGGATGCCTACTGTTGCTCGGTGTTTAGACAAGCTCATAAAAAAAAGTATTCAAATAAAAATAGTCTGCCAATTTTTGTGGCAATTATTTTCCTCACGACCAATTATTGGAAAAATGGACAGACTATGTTTGGATCCGTTTCGGTTCCCAGTGGGAACATACTTATAATTTTAAGCATACGTTTACGCGAGCGCTGCGCGTGAACGCTTGGGCGGATAACGTTCTCCAACGAACTTGTCTTGGGCATTGGTAAAATGAACATGTGTACCAAATTTCAACTAAATCAGTCAACTTTCACACAAGTTATCTCCATTATCGGTAGATTTCGTGACGGATTTTGCGTGATGGTGATTTTGGTCGGTTTTTTTTTCGGATTCACTCCCGGGCCCAGAACGTGCCATAAGGAACTCCGTTCCAAAAATCCCAATTTCACCAAAATCGGACGAGTAAAGTTTTTAAGTATTTAACTCGAAGCGAGGTAAATAATGTTCCCTGATGTCTGAAATGGATTTCTGTCAGGAATATTTCAATTGGACTCATAAAAATGATGTTCTTGAGAATGAGCACAATGCTATTACCTCGGTAAGCTCAGAAGCAATAAATTTATTAAAGTATAATACTGCTGTTTTAGTTTAAATATTTTTTTTTTTTGTAATTTAATTAAAATGACATGAACTAAAAAAAAAGTCTGTGACGAGACGGAATGACACGAAAGGATTTGAATCAGAGGTAAAATGCAATATAACACTTTCTGTACGGTTAGAAGAATGGAAGAAATGAAAGACAGTAGGAAAGAGACGGGGAGGGGATCAATTTCATTTTACGACAGCCGTAAAAGTTAAGGTAATAGCTTTTAAACATTGAAGTGTTAAGGTTTAAAAGGGAGACGATATATTGTAACCTGACTAGGCTACAAAAAATTTTAAAAGAGTATTCTTCCCTTGTTATATTGGAAAAAGAACGACCTTCCTACCATTATTATAAAGTTTTTGAGGCACTAAGGCATGAACCTAGTTAGATTACAGCATTATAGTAAAATCACTAACAAAGTAGGTAATAGATAACTTTAATTAAAAATCTAACATAATAAAGAGCGTGGTAACTGATTTATTTTTTTCCAAGAAAACAGTTCTTGGAAAAAGAACAAGCTTAGGAATTAATCAATAAAATTTAATTTAGGTCAGAATGGTTTGTTATTCGAATTGAGTAGTTAAAATAAATACTTAAACAAGTTAAGTTGCCATATTGAATAATTATATGAATAATTATCGATCATAGGACATAGCTATAAAATGGTCGATAGTTTTTCTGGTAGAAATATTGGCCCTAAGGAAGGAGGAAAACTTACTACCTTTCAAGTGGCATCGACGATGGACAGGTAAATTACTGGGTAACCGTAACGTCCAAGGATAATGCGATGGCAATTTCCATAAACTGGGATAAAATGACACTTTTTCTTCACTAGAAACTCCTTTAGCAAGGATCAATAGCATACATATTTTTGAAGATTCGACTAACTTTACGCTTAGAGATTATATCTGTCGAAGAAAACATCCTAAATTGATAAATCACTCAAATTTTCAGCATTTTAAATGCAAAGCATTCAAGACTCAGTATGATTTTGCAATTTCTTAATTCTCTGAGATAAAAATAACATTGATAGAGAATTATGAAATAGATTTGGTTGTATAGTCAGAACATAATTTAAAATATTTTAATATCACATTTGCTCTAACAGTTTATTTGTAATAAAAACTTAAAAAATGATCCGTCATTAAATCAAAATATTTGGTATAATTATAAGATGACTTTAAAGTAAAATTAGTATGGGGGAAGAGCAAAATGTTGGTTGTTTTTTGACGAATTGGCGTGGAATATTAAACGATTTACTCCAAGTAAATAGCTTGTGTTTCCCGTGAAATCCTCGTCTCGAAGGGGTTGAAATCTGACGTTTCACTTCCACTACTGGAAGCATCTTCAGGGGTATGGTGCATCATGATGATGACTCGAAGCAAACAGGATATTTCTGCAATAATTATCCGCGATATTGGATTATTATCAGTTAATCAGATCAAATTGCTATTCTTATTTTTTTCTATAGTCCAGCAGACCGAATATTTTAGGAACAGACGAAAATTAAACAATTTCTACGAGTTACTAGAGGAAGGGGTACCTGGTTCGATCCCCCCAGAGGGTCACACTGTTTGTTATTGGTAATAACAAAAAGGTAAATTAAATTTTTATTAGCCCATCATTAAGTAGTAGCGTGAATTATTTCAACAGTTTAGGAATAGCTGTAATGGAGTATTTGAGGGAGGGAGGCTTTTTTGGTATATTAAGAGTTTTTTAACTACAATAAAAATCTTTTTAAAAATGTTTATATATTTTTGTAATCTAATCTTCAATACCAATTATTTTACACCCCACTCAAAATTAAAAAAAAAAAAAATCAATTTTCGCGAGATATTAATTATCCGACATTTTGGATTTGCACAGCTGATAATGTTTATTTGACTTAATTTTTCCTGCGTGCGCGTCAAAAAGATCTTTAATGCTTCAAAGTTTCAGGTTTTTATCTCTTTTGATTCAAAAGTTATTGGAACCATACAGAGTGACAGACAGACACAGAAACGAAACTATAACTTTTTTAGTTTACCAACGAAACCCTAAAAAGGTAGTTATAATATGGGTAATCTCAATCCCATAGATCAATTTGAAACCAAACGCAAAAATAACAATCGAATGGAGAAGATTAATAAAAAAAAACTCTATTCCTATATCTTTATATTTATAAGTAAGCAATATTCGATCAGCAAGTCCTTGCCGATGCTTGATTAAGAATAAAATCAGAGAGTTCTCCCAGGCTTCCCGGATTAAGAATTTAATATATATTTTAATAAAACACAAGAGCGTGTGAGTTATAAATCACGTAGCTCCCTTAATAATTGATTTTTTATTACAAAATAATAAAAGGAAAAGAGCGGACGATTTGAAAGGTAGAGGGGTGTTATAGATATATAAGGGAGGGAGTAAGGCGGGAGTGTGATGCCCTACACCGAGCAGACAATATGAGACTGAGATGGTGAGATAGGGCGAGGCTTCAATATCCGGCAAGCCCTACCAGATAATATTGAAACATGTTTTAATTATCCGTGGAACAAGAGCAGACAGATGAACCTTCTAAATGGGAAAGGATTTCATTAGAAACCTTGCGAACCTTCTATTGCTCTCTCCCACTCACTCCGACCTTCTTTAACTGTTCGCACACCAGACAGAGAAACCTCGCCAATCTCCATCCTCCACAACAAGCGCACTTCCACCGGCTATGATTACATCTCTCGACTTTAAAGATTAAAAATATTTTTGTGTATTGACATAAAAAAGAAAGAATCAGGAAAAAGTTAAATCAAACGAAATCATAATACAAAATAATGCGGAAAAACCCTTTATTTAAAGGAATAAGTTCGGTTTGATAATTTAGGTGGGAAAAAGAGAAGGGGTGGTACGAGAAGGAGGATAGAATCGAATTCTGGTAGAGTTTATTAATTCGAAGAGCAATTTAGATAAAGGGAAGCCCGAGAGCCTAGTATCCTACGAATACTGGCGCACCGAAGTAAGGGGATCGCAACATTAATTAACTCGTTATCGGAGTGATATATATCTCATTTCCTAAGAGAATTAATGAATGAAGAGGCCTCTGGAATCGTTCTCCTGCCCCCTACTCCCTCCCCCCGTCCAAAACGGCGAATTTATACACTGGGAAATTAAATTCCAACACAACGGCTTTTTAAACCCCTCCCTCTCTTGTTAAAATTTTAATATTTACCGAACATCGGAATACTCTAGCAAAAGTGAGATCTAGAAGGAAGAAGGAATATAAGCGCAACTCGAGAAAAACTCATAACTTTCGGAAATACATCTCCCTCCCCCTTGTGTTTATGAACAGCACCCAACCCCAACCATCAGTTATAACCTCTTCTTATTGAGCTTTTCTTTGCCGAGTTTTCTTCTTTATATTAATATTGTTTTCCTTTTATTTTTTCTTAATCTGTTTCCTCAGAGAGGCATCGATTTCTTTTATTATTCAATAAACGCCAAGACACAAGAAAACCCAAGGTAGGACGGTTAAAATATTTCCAATATTTATTTCCCTTAACAATGATTGAAAATATCAAGTCAATAAAAACATTGTTTAATTCCTCAAGCTTTTTAGATTGATATTTTGACCACGCACAAAAAACACTGTTGGTTTAACGAGCAACAAGTTGATGCACATTGAAGGTAAAATATCTATATATATAAAGATGAAAGTCCGTGGGTATGTATGTGGGTGGGTGGGTATGTCCTTTATACAAATCTACAGTTTTATTCCGATCTCGATGAAAATTTGCACACTTGACCTTCAAAGCAAGGGGAAGGGCACTGTCTACATGATTTTTCGAAATTTAATTTTTGGTACCCAGGAGTACGGGGTACAAGTAATGGATACGGGGTCAAAGTAATAAATACCCTTCATGATGCATATCGTTGAAAAGCTCTTTGAGAGTACATTAATTGTTGTTATGTATAGTTTTGTCATATTTTCATTAGGAGGGGGGTAAAGTGTAAAAATATAACTACATATCTATAATATAAGTGGCTTAGTCCTGATTGACTGACATAGAATCAACGCATAGCAAAATCTTCTTAACCGAGAGACTTGAAATTTTGAGGATATACTCTATTCATATCATAGGCACTCGCTAAGAAAGGATTTTGCGTTTTTTTGATTTAGGTTCACAGGGGTACGGGGTACAAATGTCAAAGTAATGAATACCCTTGATGATGCATATTGTTAAAAAGCTCTTTAAGAGTACAGTAATTGTTGTTATGTCCTTTTTGGCATATTTTCATTTTGGAGCAGGGGGGGGGGATGGAAAAAAGGGGGAAAAATATATATCTATATAAATAAAGGAGAAAGTCTATGGGTATATGTATGTCCTTTATACAAATCTACAGTTCTATTCCGATCTCGATGAAAATTTGCACACTTGACCTTCAAAGCAAGGGAAATGTACATGGATTTTCGAAATTTAATTTTTGGAACCCAGGGGTACGGGGTACAAGTAATGAATACGGGGTCAAAGTAATAAATACCTTTCATGATGCATATCCTTGAAAAGCTCTTTGCTCAGTAATTGTAGTTATGTATATAGTTTTGACATATTTTCATTTAGGATGTTTTCAAAATTGATCTTTGTCCAGTTTTCATCCAAAAATTAAGAGATTTATTAGTGGTATGACATGGTCCAGTTAATCATAAGTTAGGTTTGTAAACTAATTTCCTTAAGACATACTTTTATAATATACATTTAGGTATCTACTTCTTTATTGATATTGTAGTCACTTAGGTCTTAATTTTTGTATAAAACCCGGGCTGCGCCGGGTACTTCAGCTAGTTATGAAGAAAATAAATCTTTAAAAATAATATTTATAATTTATTTACCCGTCTTATTTATCTGAACTCCCTGACAATACATGAGGTCTCCTATTAAACAAAGAGAAGTTTCGTCTTCTGACTCACTTGTTTAAGGAACCCAAAAAACTACATACTTTAATTGGTATACATTTAAAGTTAATATATGTAGTATAAATACCGAATTACACAAGTACACTTTGCTAAATGCTCACTATACAAAGACCTTAAAAAACGGCGAATATACACTGGGAAATTAAATTCCGTCACATCGGCTTTTTAACCCCCTCCCTCTCCTGTCAAAATTAAAAAACCGACTAATAAGTATTGGCAATAAATTAAAATCACTCTGAGTGCAGAATCTAAATGTTATTTAGAAAGTAAGATTCATTATAAGGTCAGGTGTATCAAGAGTAACTAGAGAGAGTGGTCAAGTAATGTCAAAGGTAAACCACTCACTTGAAGCTTAAGACGTGATGCCTTAGCAATCATTCGATTTCTGCAGGCAGCAAAGCCTTGCGCTCCACAGAATTACTTAACTACTTTAGATCTTTTAAAACTGTAAGATTACCTACTTTAAAATACAATCTAAGAGAAGTTTGATTACTCTTTAAAGTTAATCTACATAAATTCAACTTTTAAAAAATAAATTACGAAGCAACTTATAATAGAAGAAGAGCAGTGTGTATTAGCAGTGCTCTTGAACAACAGTAGGGAATTTAGGTGTCACAGCTTCAAGTTTAACATCTTCCGCAAAAGATAGCTGTTGTAGTGAGAAAGGGGTTAGGAATTGATCAATGAAAAAATTAGATATTCGTTTATAGTGGCAGTAGTAAGTGAAAGAACAGTGTAAAAAATTTCCCAAATGTTGGCTTAAAATGAATAGTCCTTAGAGGAATTTCAATACGAATCTTACAATATAAATTTGCCGTTTTCCCGGCAAAAAATCTAGTTTACGAGATATTGATGAAAATAAATCTGATTTTGTTGGAAATCGAAAACAAAACGTTCCTGGATTATATGAGGAAGTTAGTCTGAGTTGTATCGGGACGATTTTTTTTTTAAAATAGCTAAAAATCGTCTTGAAATATACCAGTTAAAATAGACTTAATGCTTTTAAGAGCCATTGTTGTCTAACTTATTTATTTTTTCCCCTCGTTTTTTTAATAAGTCAAAATTGTTTAATTTATACATAAATTAAAGTATCGATTAATTAGTTAGCGTAGCTCTTGGGGTTAAAGAGCGCAGACGATAAAAGAAATCAGATGAGTACTTTTGAAGATAGAGTAAATGGATGTATGCTTGTGCGCATGTTGAAGGGGGAAAAAATGGGCGCAGAAGGTTGAAATTTAAGTGGGACCATCAATGGGCTTATTATGACCTACAACAAATTTTATTGAAATTGGACATTTAGTTTTGTAGATGTGTTGGTTCGCAAAAATTGAGTGACAGACAGACAAGGAACCAAAAATGTTCCTGTTCCTTACCTGAAACGGATTTCTGCCTAGGAGTTTTTGAAATCGGTGACATAAAATATTTTCGTTCTTCAGAAAAATCACAAAGCTTCCGTTACCTTGTAAGCGCAGAAGCAAAATATTAGAATCAAGGATCAAGGGTTTCAAAATAGTAGAATGCAAATTTCAGTGTATTTTCACAATTTACTCAAAGTAACGAAGAGGGCAAAAAAAAAAAAAAAATGAAAGGCCAGGACCAAACAGTAAGCTACATTTCTATTGATGAGATTATAGTAATTTTCATCAAAAAACTATTACTTCATCTACTTACCAGTTTTATGGTGCTTCAGGGTTAAAATATGTTTCTCTAAATTAATTCTGTAAGAAAGAAGAGCAAGGGAAAAAGTGAGTTTGCTATTACTTTATAAACCTTGTATTACTATTTGAATTAAGAATACTCTATTCCTCCAACTCTCTCCATGTCTAAAAACAGAACTAGAGTATACTATGGAATGAGAATAAAACAACACCACTAATGATTATCTCTTATAATACCAACAGAAAAGTTTATGCTGGCTATGGAATTCAACTCACTGGCGACCTTAACGTGTCCGAAGTCAGGTAAGGAAGAGGAATGCAGCGTTCAGTTCCTCTATAGGTATAAAGTGGGGGAGCAAGTTCTTTTTTTTTCCTTCTTGTTGTTCATGAGGATGGAAGCAGACTCAGAGGCTGGACAGAGTTTGGAGGACACATCCTCCCCTCTTACCGGTGTCCATGGACTTGAGAGATTCCCCAACCGTTATCTCTCAGCATCTCTTCAGTATCTTCCCCCCTTCTCCCACATTACACACTCAGGCGTTACCATCTAACTAAGGAGAGGGACAAAAAAAACTGTCTCTCCATAAACCAGTATCTGACCGAGCTATCCTACTTTGTCACATTGAACTAGACTGACAGATAGACCTAAATAAAAAGTCGTAACTTTAAGCTGAGCCATCCAATCATGTATATTACGTATTACGACCCACAGTTGTAATTAAAATTAAAACATGTTGATGAATATTTAATATAAAGATGGAAATTTAAATATAATGAATAATTAATTAAGACTCTTCTATATAAGTAACCTAATTCTCCAGACACCTGTCCTCACTCAGTCATTAACAGAAATGCTAACACTTTTGTTTTCTATCATTTATTAAAAGCTCTTTCTTACAAATATTCAAATTAGTTGAATAAACATTGAAATTAGATTTGAAATAAATAAGTCAAAATAAGTACAAACATTATATTTTAACTTTTATAAGCTGGTTCCTAAATGAACATCTTCGGTTTTCTAGTTAATTTTAAAACATTGATAATCATCCCCGAGTAAAAGTTTTAACGAACTATTAATAATAATATAAACATCTTCACGAGACATATGAGACAGAGAGACTATAATATGATCAGAGAGACAAATATACAAGCTAAGACCATGGTTCCAATCATCAAGCTTACAAGACTCACTTAGGTCAGCAAAACAAGTTTTTACACCTGTTTTTGGATTCTATTGAAAAATTGGATAAGGATTTGAACAAAAAGCTCATTCATAAACAGCACTTAATTAATTTATACTCAAAGGTCATTTTTTCATGTGAATGTGAAGAACGTATTTATCTATAAATGGAACAATATGACGCTTAAAAAACAGTAAAAAACTAAAATCAATAATGTAACTAAGAAAGATTGGGGCTTAATAATTGTACAGTGGTTAATTAAAAGACGCAAAGTCTGATTAAGTATCAAACTAAAGTAAGGGAAGTGGTATTAGGACCTTAACTATACTAACTAACCACAAGATAGAAGAAAATATACAAGTCTTGCTTCTGTGGCTTTACCTTCTTTCTTATCAGTTATCCTTCAACTTTCTTATGTTAACTTTACTTCTTAAGAGACTTCTTTGAATAAAAAGCCACATTTATCAAGTAGAATTCTAAAGTTTTTGGTATTTGGTCAAAAACTTAACAAATGATATACTTGACTACGAACAATCATACAATACCACAAATTAAGCCCGCTACCTCTGTCCCAAATGTAATATTTAATAAGTCGAAAGCATCTGTAAATCAAAAATAAAAGGTTACCTAGGTACATAAGTATTGATTTAAGTAAAAATTACCTTTTTCCTTCCATTTAGTTGATTAAAATTCCCAAACAAATAAAATTAACATTTACTGGAAACTTTTGATACGTTTATCACTAACAATCACCGAGTCGTCAAGATAATGTGATCTAGATTGTGATTGGACTTAAGATAGTGGAATTATTCATACACTAATATTCTACAAAAAAAATCTATTTAGCATCAAGAGTATTTATACTTTCTCATATAGGCAAAAGAAAAAAAAAAAACCTCCAGTGATGGATAGATTTATTAGAACACAAAAAATTGGACGTTTAAATGTGCTACGACTCACCTTTCTTTTAGCGTATAGCTACCACTAAATATCCGAAACATTATAGGTAGGGAAAAACATGGCCCTTCAGCCCTTCATCTTATTTTTTATTCAGATGAATCTAAAATATCCGAAAGTATTGGTATTGCTTTTTAATTATTCTACGAGACGGTGTTTTGGTCCAAAGATTAATCCTCTGCTCGAGATTTAAATTTGAATTATTAGCCATTTTAGCATTGGCTAAATAATTTTTTACTTTCAATCAAAACAAATTCGTAATTTTACCTGATAGTTTAAGCACGATTAAACCTATCAAAATAAAACCAGCTCTGTACTCAACAATTATTTGTTATTAGTCATTATAAAAATACTACATGATTATTTTTTGTTATTTTTTTAGCTTAGAGTAGAGGTCATGCCGGTATAGAAATTGTCTATGATGTGGCTAAAGAATATGGAACTAACGAATTACTCGCAGCTTTGTATTGCAGGGAATATAATGTCCCGGTTTGGTATCTTTATAACAAAGCAATGATTAACAAAGCAGATAAATATTTTAACACTTTTAACAAGATATTAAAATGAATTGTATTATGACATTTTGCTGAAAGAAATTACACAGATTGAAAAAAATATATAAACATAAACATCAAATTAAATAAATCTAGTTAATGAAAGGAATACATCAGGTAACATACTTTTTCCCGATATGTTTAAAAAGATCTGTTTATAGTTTTATAGTCTATATTCTATACAACATATTCGTAAAGGTATGATTCTTACTTATTCAATTATGTTTTGTTTACATCTGCGTATGGGAGGTAAAGGGCACTATCTCCATTTTTTACGAAATTGAGGTAATGCTAACACAGGTTTTAACAGTTTCCTATTCATTTTTACCCCCTTGTTTAGAGGTACAAGTATATGATGTCCTAAAACTAAATCTCACGGATTTAGCCAGTTGGAAAAGTCACTATGAACCAACATGCTGGGGAGGTCAAATAAGTAAAAAAATTAATTAAAGTAGCTCTCCTGAAAAATTTAAATTTGGCACATAGTGCCCTTTACCTCCCATACACAGGCATATTTCTTATTTTTATCATTCATAATTTATTTAAAATCTCCCTTTTGACGTATTATTTTTATCTCTCAAGCATTTGATTCATATAATAAATCGGTTATTTCAGAATTATATTTCTCAAAAAATATTTAACATATAATTAGGATGTATCTTTCAAACATTTTAAGATGTTCATCCGAATATCCGTGGAAAAATCATGCAATAAAGTATAGGTAATTCCGAATTACACCCGTACAGAAATATGCATTTTTTTTTCAGTGTGGAAAATTTCTCTGGTGTAGCTGAGAAGAAACAGAAATCGACATAACTTGGTTTATAAAAACAATTTGACAATTTAAATTTAAAGAAAAAAAAATTGCACAACCATTTTTTCAGTAGTTTACTAAAGTATAATAATTCTACTAAAGTTTAACCATTCTCAGATCCGGAAACAATCTTTGTGACTGTGATTCTCTCTCTCAAAATAAATACATTCATATACTTGTTCTTTCGAAAAACAATGTAATAAAAAAATTAAAATTATAATATGTACTTAAAAAATAATAACGAGGCAAAATTTTTCTTGTGTTAGTGGAGGCGGGGGAGGGGGGATGGGAAAAGTTCTTTAATGTTTTAATGAAGATGAAAGGAGGCAATATCGAGTGTATAGGGAGAGAGGGTGCCTCAAGCCTCTGACTTAATGCCTTCAGGCCTACACAATAATTGAGTTAATGCGAAAATGCTGTTTAAATCAAAAACTTTAATATGACCATCTGTATGAAATGGGAACCCATTTCAAAACTGGGATATCTACAATCCTTTATAACTCTGTTATAGTACCTTTTAAAATAATAAATTACAGGATGAGGGCATTAAAACTGAACCCAGTTTCAATTAAAAATACGTCGACTAAAGAAAAACAAATGCCTTTTATTATAATAAATACATAATGAAACTAAAGACCATTTATTATTTTAATTTGTCAATTTAAAATAGTAATAAACATATATTATTTTAATTTGACAATTGAAATTTAGAAAAAAAATGAAAAAAATGAAAAAATGAAAAAAATGAAAAAATGAAAAAAATCACTACCATTTTTTCAGTAGTTTACTAAAGTATAATAATAATAATGTCATATGTATAGTGTAAGCAACGAAAAGTTTATACAATTAAATGGATAGCTAAAGTTGAGACAAAACCATGTGGTGAGACTCCGATGATGTATAACTATGAGACATTCTAAGACTAAAAGCTGCGTGCAAGAATTGCTTTACGGGAAGAGCAACTAATTCTAATCTCTAAAGTGACCTCCATACATGCTGCTAAATCGGACATGAAAGACTTAAGTTTAAGATAACAATGTAGCGTCTATTAGTATTGAGGGATTAATATAAAAAATGTCTCTCCTCTCTGGTATACGAATCGGATAAGTCGGACATACTGGGCATGTCGGGATAGAGTTTATAGGCGATTGCGCTTAACTTCATAGATAATTTAAAATTTTTGTAATTTTAAGGTAATATAATTTTTTTTACCTCATAAATATTATAACCATCTAAGGAAAAAATGACAGATGATTTTTTTTTTTTGTAAATACCAATCAAGTTTGTTCTTAATTGTCTACAAAGTCGGCGTCTTATTTTCTTACCTTGTGGAAAAGAATGGGAGTAAAAGAGAATATTTAAAAAAAAAAAAGGATATTATGTCAGGTATGAATATAATGGAAGGAACAATTAATAACGCCGCACAACTCCAAGTCAAGTGGAGACAGAGGAAGTAACTACGGCTCGTTGAGTTCTTAAAAAAAAACCTTGCTAGACAATTACTCGCAGACACACAAGATGGGAGACTAGAGATAACCAGGGGTAAACATGACCAAAGCTACAATGAAATATTGGGACGTATTTCTCACAGTGCTGTTCACTCCCAGAAAGAAACAACAAAATTAAATCTTTTACAATATTTTTATAAATTCACTCGAGCTTGGGAGGATCTGTCATAGTGTAACCACAAGAATGACGAATAATGTTAAAAAAAAGTCAGTGAGAAAAAAAACTAACAAAATAAAGTAGAGATCAGATCAAGAAGTTGATGGAAAGTTAAACAAATTTAATACAACAATAGAAATACTAGACGTTATTAACTTTATAACATTAAAGTTATATCCTATAATCATATATATACCATTTTGGCACTTCTTTAAATTGTGACTCCTCTTATAAAGAATTCAGAGGGGGGGAGACCATCTAAAGAAGGAGTACTAAATTTTCTTCAGTCTGTTACTCCCCTTATAAAAGCAGAAGAGTGATATTCCTTTGTCCCAAAATACATTGGGCTAAACACCACTTCGTCTTAATCGTTATTTTGTTAGTCATTTATATTGTAAAAACTAATGGATTGGAGGAGTAACAATCTAAAGAAGTGCCACTATTTTTTGTATACAAAGTATACATATGTACTACACAATACAGGGTGCCTTCGGATCGGGTTGCCAATCGTGAATTGACAAAAAAATCAATCTTCCTTCATTAAATAACCTACTTGTTCTTAAATGAAGATTTATAGTATTACATATCGTTCAAAATGTACCGTGTACATAAAAAGGCAATTCTCTAAAATCTTATACAAGAGGGAACCGGACCAAATTTCGAATATTTAAGATAAAAGTATTCTTCAAATCTTTAAAAATAAGATTAACTTTTATTTATAAAATAATTAGTAAACTTTTGTTATTATGTTTATTACGTTCAATGAGTAGAAGATATTTTNTCATTTTGGTTGCGCACGGTCAAAATGTTGTCGCAAACATTTTGGTTGCGCACGGTCAAAATGTTGTCGCAAACATTTTGGTTGCGCACGGTCAAAATGTTGTCGCAAACATTTTGGTTGCGCACGGTCAAAATGTTGTCGCAAACATTTTGGTTGCGCACGGTCAAAATGTTGTCGCAAACATTTTGGTTGCGCACGGTCAAAATGTTGTCGCAAACATTTTGGTTGCGCACGGTCAAAATGTTGTCGCAAACATTTTGGTTGCGCACGGTCAAAATGTTGTCGCAAACATTTTGGTTGCGCACGGTCAAAATGTTGTCGCAAACATTTTGGTTGCGCACGGTCAAAATGTTGTCGCAAACATTTTGGTTGCGCACGGTCAAAATGTTGTCGCAAACATTTTGGTTGCGCACGGTCAAAATGTTGTCGCAAACATTTTGGTTGCGCACGGTCAAAATGTTGTCGCAAACATTTTGGTTGCGCACGGTCAAAATGTTGTCGCAAACATTTTGGTTGCGCACGGTCAAATTGTTTTCGCAAACATTTTGACCGTGTAGGGGGGCCTTTGTAAAAAACAAAAAATATATATATTGGGTATGTATTATATTGTATGTTATATTGTTATATTATGTATTAAATAAATAAAATATTGGCTTATGCATTTATTCTTTCTAAAGTTTTGTTTGTTATAAATACGTGTTCTGTTGATTCATAGTTGTTGTAGATTCAGTTTGCGGGACTAAACAAGGACAAGGGAACATATTTTATGAATCTGTAACAGATTTAAATTTATAGCCAATTATTATTGGGGAGGGGGGATTAAATCCTGCCACAATATAATAAAAATTAAGAACTTTAAAGGCCATTAAGAGGATGATGCTAAAATATTGTTTTTTAAAATGTCCCCAATTTTTATCGAGACATAAATAAATATAATCTTTATAAACCTCAATAACTTATTTTAATAACTAACTAAAATTATGTAGTTAAGTATTATGATAAAAATAATTATAAAACCAAGAAAAAATTTAATAACCATAGTTAACTAAAAACAAAATAAAATATCGGTTCGACATAAACTATACCAACATAATTACACTGAATTATAATTCAAAATAATAAATTTAATCAATAATAATAATAATAACCATTTAAATTATTTAGTGATTAAAAATATTTAAAATGTGTCCACGGGTGATCGTTTACATCCCGTTATCGACTTTTAACTAAATTCAATTTATTTAAATCAATATCGGAAACTAAATTTTTCTTGTGCAACGACTTGTACAGTTTCAATTCAAATATGCATACATTAATATAAGCGGCAATATTTTCCACATAATATATATTGTAGTATTAGAGATCAAATTAAATAATAATTTACCAATTCTTGTCAAACTAATTAAACCATTCTTCACAAATATAAAATAAAATAAATATAATAACTTACAAAGTAATCTTCACATTATTTTGAGCACTCACCTGAAAATAAATACAATAAATAAATTAGTAAATTTATTACAAAAATAAAAAACCTACTTAACAACTAAACCATTATTTAACAGCCATTTTAACAAGTTAGACTTAATGAAAAATTACAGGAAGAATTAATTACAGTTAACAAGCTTTTTAAGATATGTCTTCATATAAATAAATAAATAATACCTATATAATAAATAAAAATATAATTAGCCCACAGACATGTGAAATAGTACACTCTTTCATTGAGGAGTTGGTAAAATAAAGTTAAAAGGATAATACGTATATAATAAATTAGAGAATTATTCATTAAAAGTACCGTTAATTAAAGTAAAATTAATTTTATATATCATTTCAATCTAATAAATCAATGATTTTAAAGCAATCTTTTTATACTCTCATATAAAGAGAAAATATTGTGATAACGCGATAATTCGAATTGATGGATTTACACCTTTTGATGTGTCTTGAGACCAATAAAGTGTTTTTTTTTTTTAAAAAAAATGTCTGACTTGGCCAACTTTGACGAAATTTGGTATAGGTTCAGAAATATCTTACCCCGGGACGAAATCGAGAAATGAATTTTAGTTCCAAATTTGGGGGCGCTACACCCAAAAACTCTGTAAGAAAATAAAAATAAATGATTTCCTTAAAACAGTCCGACGATTTTTATTTAAAACAATCTAAAATGTATTTCATTTAGATACGACTCTAACGAAATAAGCCGTTTTGCCGGGAAGAATCTAGTTCCTGAGAAAATAGCTTTACATTCGGACAGAGAGCGGCAGGGTTCGATTCTCCGCCAAGGAGAAGTATTTTTAGGATAAATTTTGATGAAATAATAATTAAATGTACTTAGGAAAACACGAAAACTAATAAATGGAAAACACAGGGCTAACTCACAAACAAACAACTCAGACAAATTTTCGCATGAAATTTTGTCTGAGTTATCTCGGACCGATTTTTTTTCTGTAATTAAAGTTAATAGTAATAAATAATACCTATATAATAAATAAAAATATAATTAGCCCACAGACATGTGAAATAGTACACTCATTCGTTGAGGAGGTAAAATAAAGTTAAAAGGATAATACGTATATAATAAATTAGAGAATTATTCATTAAAAGTACCGTTAATTAAAGTAAAATTAATTTTATATATAATTTCAATCTAATAAATCAATGATTTATTTTCGGACCGATTTTTTTTCTGTAATTAAAGTTAATAGTTAGAAGTGTATTTTCAGAGGACTAAAGTTGGGCATCCAAAATCCAAATAGTTTATTATTAAAAAAGTAATAATAAATGCTTGCGTTTGTATATAAAACAGTACATTGAATGAATCTCATATTACCTACTTTATAGCAGTATTTCATAAATTAGGAGAGAAATGACGAAACATCAAACACATTAATTATATATTTAAAAAACTATTCAAGATACAGTTATTATATATGTCAATTGTTGATATCTTATTATTGCTGCATTACTTTTTTAACGGTTTTAATTATAATATACTTAGAATATATAGAGAAAGTAAAGTAAAATTTTGATGGACTTACACGTTTTAGGCCCCATGAGTTCACACGAGCTGTTTATTCGGCGAGGAAAAAGCCGATTTATTTAACACATGGATTATAAAGGAAGCGTGCGCACGAACGACAGAATTACCATGGCGGTTTTAAAAACGCGACAGGTTCTATTTTCCAAAACGGCGCGATAACTACATACCTGCGGAATAGAACACTCGCAAACATATGGGAGCGTTAACACGTACAGTTTATTAGCCGCTTCTAATCCTACATTCAGGGGAGTTGTCTCTCTGTCTTGTCTTCCGTGGTAATATGTTTTTTAATACTTTTTTTTTTATATAATCTTCAATATTTAATTTTATTTGCAAAAACGTATTCGCTTTCTCATTATCACAGATATCAACTTACTTACCTAGGCCCAGTCTACGAACTCCAATTATTATCTTTAGACAAATAAATCATAATTTTATATTAATTTAATATTAAACTTTTTTAATCGTCGATTTATTCTTAAATTTTTCATGTTTCAATAAACATAAAATTTTTGAAAAAAAAAANTAAACTTTTTTAATCGTCGATGTATTCTTAAAATTTTCATGTTTCTAAACATAAAATTTTTGAAAAAAATTTCATGTTTTATGAAAAATAATTGATAGTCAATCAATGAATTTACTAATGACTGATTATTACATTGTCATCGGAAATACAAAATCTGAACTAATTTAAGCTTTCTAGGTATTCGCGAAGTGAGCCAAATTTAGGTTATAAGATTTGGAGACTAGTGAAATTAAAAATGTTTGTAATGAAAAACAGTTGGTAAGCGTGCATGCGAAAGAGAAAGGACGAGCGCAGAAGATTGTAATTAATGTGGGGTCTAAAGTGGTACAATATTCCATCAAAATGTCATCAAAATCGGTCTGAGTTTATGATATGTTTGAAAATGTTCCCAGTGTTTGATACGGATTTTTATCCAGGAATTTTTTAATTTGTAGACATAAAAAAAACTCCGCTCTTCAGAATGATGACAATACTTCCGTTACATTCGGTAAGCTCGGCAGAAAAAATAAGGATACATAAAAATAGCAAAATCAAAGCAAATATGCTATAAAAAATTATTGATATCAATTACCCCATGATCAACGGTTTCACTATTCCGAATCTATCTTCTTTTCTAAAACCTAATTGCTCTGCCAGGGCCAGGATACAATGCTACTGATTACTAGAAATCCAAGCATTGCTGACTCTCTCGGTTCGAAAAAAAAAATCAATATGTGAGATATGGTTTATCGACCAACACTTTACACAAATGTGAACAGTTTGTTCTTCCTACACAGGAATGTTCAATGGACGTACCTATGTGGTCTGCATGTTGAGGTATGTAAAAGCCCCCCCGGATATACATATACAAGTATGAAATAAAAAAAAAAATAAAAAAGAATTTTAACTCATAATAACAAATTTAGGGACCATAAATTAGATGACATGAATACTAGTCTACATATCCATGTAGAATTCAAAAGTAGGAAATGGATTATATGTGTGTAATCTATTTCTATTACTTATTAGGTTATTTGCAAGGGGACGAGGAGATACATGGGTACGCTGGGAAAGGACCGGAGACAAGATGATGATCGGTTTCTTACTTACAGACTGAGTGAAATATGGCTAAAATAGAGTAAGATATGAGACGAAGAAATAAGAAATACTATCGTCAAAATTGCTTATAATGGGAATATAGTTTAAAGGGGCGTAGCCACAGTACCCTTTGGGAACACACATCTTTTGAACGAAGTCTGTACAAACACACACTGACAGATGAGATTGTGTCAGAACAAGGTAAGGCTGAGAAGAGTGTTGGTGTGCAGAGGTCGTGTGCTGCCCCGCCCCCACGATATGACCCCTAGGGGCCAATTATTAGACTTGGAGTTCTTAAACATTAATAGCCCTAGGCTGAGGTGGGAGGGACGACCGGACCAAACAGTTTATTGTTTTAGAGTTAGCCTTATAAAGAAATGGATAAATCGAGATTCAATACTATGAAAAATGAAGACCTCCCCCTTCATAAGGACGGATCGTGGATCGATTCCACCGGACCTTGTGATCTATACAAACTATTCTCAGCCCAAAACTAATCAACCTTCATAACTATACAACCAATATAATTTTGCGGATATTGTTTTGTAATAACTAAAGCCATAAACGAAATTGATAATAAAAAGATAAAAGCCCATTCTCTATTAAGATTCAATCCTCCTTTAGTGTCAAGTTAAAGATTGAAAGAATTTATTAAAAATAAAAGATTTCTATCCTACGTGTAAGATAATTAAAAATTACTATCAATATCGAAATTAAATAATACTAATATTTGTATGCTGAATAACACTTAAGTATATCATTTTGCAAAACTCAAGTATATAATTTTGGTATAATTCAAATCAGTTTTGACCATTTTTTACGGCCAATATCAGTTCACGCAGATGACATTCATACAAAAGTTCTAAAAAATCTCTTTAGAAAGTACTCATGTCACTCACATTAAAACCAAGTTCAATCTGAAAATTTTCTTTCCAAAGATAATACTATAACCCAATAACAACTAAACGAGAATGTAAAAAAACCGTTTCACAACATATTGAAATGTTTTATCTCATCTTGTGTTCGAGTAACTTAACTACGCACTATTTGGAGTGTAGGATTCGGCGGCTGATTTCTACATTCCAATGTTACATACCCACTGCTAGACTGACGTCCTATCGACGCCCAAACCCCCCAATATATAATTCCAGAAGTTGAAGAGAAACGACAGACTTACCACGGTCCATACATTGAAAACTCAATTGCTATGATAAAAAGAAAAAACTAGTTCACACGGTTACCATTTGACACGCCACATACCGGGACTTTGGTGCCGAAACTGTATGAAATTAGCGTTACAACATTTTTAATTTCTCAATAATTAATTGTGGCACAAAGATTT
>KZ651118.1:521237-540254 GCA_001010745.2 Gerris buenoi
AAAATTTAAAAAAAAAAAAAAATCGGTTCCAGAAAACTTATTAAAATAACTTTCTAATATATAATCTTGGTCTCAGATTCAAGAAAACATGAATATATTGTTATCTATTATACAGACAGATACGCGTGTCGATTCGCTGCTGTGACTATGAACCCACATTTAAGAACCCTCCTATAGAACCTTCCAAAATAAGTGATAGTCCCACCCGGCACAACCGTCTACTCCAATCATCCTTTTAATTAAACTATAAAAATATCATGGTTAAAAAATTAATTTGCATAATAAAATATTGCATTAAGCTCAATCCAATAATATCATCAAAATCTTAAAATTTAATTTTCGCACCGACACAATACTTTCGCTTTATATGAGAGAGAAAAAATATTACTATTAACTAAGTTTTTATTCAGAGATTTGTAAATATTTACCATAGAACAGATAATCATAGTAATCAGTTTATCGACATTATACTACTTAAAAGCTTTAGTGGGCTAAGGTCAAAATTTATATTTATAAAAATATTTTGTTGTGTGACAAAATTTATTTTTAAAGTAATAGAATAAAGTAAACAAGGTATAATTGAACAAACCAATTAACTAACTAAATTGGGAATTAAACAAATTTGCAATTAAATAATAGAGAGTTTAAATAAGACGTAAACAAAATTAACGTTATACGTCTTTCAAATGTCAAACTTAATGCGCATGCGTACGTATAAAATTGTCGTACTGCGTGAAAAGACGTGATACTTTAATCTGTCACTGTTGTCGTATCACTTTTTTACTTTATTTTGTTACATTATTTGTGTTTATTTTCTGAAATACGACATATTTAAAACAAAACTGTCAAAAACAAAAAATATTTCACTACGTCTTTTGATACGTATTATTTTAACTCAATTATGAAAACATACGACATTTTGTTATTATGTTAAAATTGAAGTATTACTTACGACTATCAAAAATACGTCTTATTTAAACTCTCTAATATTGATTTAAATATACTTTTGACTATTAGATAGAAATAACTAGTGCTTTTATATCTATGACCTTTAAAGTAAATTATTTCTAATGTAATAAAGGAATAAAGGACCCATAAAGAAATTGTTATTAAAATGTATGAATTTTTAAAAAAATTAAGGTTTAACAAAAAAAAAAAAANAATAAAGCGCGTACACAGGGACATTAAATGTTAAAAGAGAGAGTGTAGACACAATATTAACTTACAGGGTTCTAATATAAGATGAAGGGAAAGAGCACAGGAGAGCGAGAAAGTAATTAGGTTTTTAGTATAATTAAAAGCGTAGAAACGAACCAAATCTCCTGTACAGATAGCGCTCCATTAAACTATTTAATTAACCATTAAAAGGGACCCCCCGAAAATAAGGAATACGGAGGAAAAAGAAGCAAGGCGAAAAAACACGGAGGCACCTAATTTTCTGGGGCTCAGGGCTTGGTGTGGGTCCGCACTCCCAAATAATTTAAAATGATTAAAGGAAACATTGCTCCTCCCTAAGTCCGAAAAAAGAGCCATTTCTCACCGTAATGACCGCTTTGCCGCATCCCTTTTCAGACCTATGAAATTATTCAAACAAACATTCCGATTTGCAATTAAGTTGGTAAGAATAGAGGCGTTTTAATGAGGGATTCTGACAGTGAATATTTCTTAATACGTTCTTTAACACCCGCTTTATGTTTCCTGTACACGCAGGAGAAATTCGACATATATACCATTAAAATATAACTCAATAAAGAAGTATTTTTAAACATGTTAACTGGTCTTTTTTTTACATTTTAATCAAGTTAACATTTCATTTTTGCTATCCACTAATTATAAAGAAAAAAATTAAAAAATAAGAAGCCAAGAATCAGATTTTGATTTAATCCCGAGACCTTAATTTTCATTTCTTTTTATAGTAGCATCAAGAGATATTAGTAAAAAAAGAACAAGTGAGAGGAAAAACTCTCAAATAATAATTTTTACATATTCGAGCAATAACATAACATAAAATGCCTGGGAAAAGCATATTACACTAAATTAATATCATTAAAGATAAGATTTGAAGATGTGTAAATATAAATTGGCAAACACTGCCACCTAAAACATATTTATAATCTGAGCCGAGTTATCAGTAAATTTACTACACTCAAACACTCCATTCAACATATAGTTCCACTCCAACTCACAGCTATGTTTGTATAACGAGCATCATATCTCGCAGCAATAAAGTTATAACAAGTATGTAACACTTCAAAACTCGATTAATTCTCACGGGAATAACATAGCATTGCTAAGAAGCATTACATCTGTAACTCAACTTCTATTATTAATTGTTATTGTATTAGCTCTATAATCATTCAATTACATATCTGATCTGATTAAAATAACTAGCTGTTAGGCCCGCGGTAACGGGCAGAATAATAAATATGGTTTAGAAAAAGAGCTGAGAGATAATTAGTTATAATTGAAATATATATTTAAAGAGATTTACTGTTTAAATAGTAAGTTTTATGCAGTTATAGGTAATTAAAATTAAAACATTTAAATAGGAAGTTTTGTGCTCCGATATTCGTTATATAGGTATGGCGCAATTGGTTAAGTATCTGGCTTTCACCCAGGAGGCTCGGGTTCGATCCCAGCTTATGGCGCATCAATTTTTAACGTTATAAATCATTTAGAGGTGAGTTGTCGTCGTCGGGACAGTACTCGATTATATAAAAGATAATTAAAATTAAATTAATAAAATTAAACTAAAAATCAGTTTGAACAAAATACATATAGAATATTATACCATACCATCCATGTGTAATATACTATCATGAAAAATATACTAAAATAAATAATTTGTTATTGTTTAAATGTTGTTGTTGTTGTTGTTTGTTGTTGTTGTTTGTTGTTGTTGTAAATGTTACTCGCTTAATACCACAAGATGACGAATGCATGTTGTTAACATTAAAATAAATTTCTGAATGCCATTCTCCCTATCCCTGTCCCTCACAAACACAAACTTTTCTTGCCCAAGTCACTCTACATGTTTAAAAACATGTTCTACAATGTTTAAAAACATTTAAAAACATTTTCTACCAATAAACTCCACCAATATTCAAAATTTCCAATTTTTAGGATTGCTAAAAGTGCCTTAGAATTACGATGAGTAGGTACATCAGTGACAAAATAACAAAAATTTAGGTTTATATATCTTATGCTTATGAAGCAATATGGGTATAGAGGTGTGACATTTGTATTTCTGGTTCAGTTTGTAATGAACTCCCATTTAAAATTGATTTTACCTATCTACAGTCTATAAGATTAGAGTTGGCACAATCAAAAGGCGGGAAAATTTTGAGGGAAACGATTTTATTGGTCCCCCGCATGTTGAATGCAACTTCATAAAAAAATTTTTCTACTCTACCCCTGTTCCACAAAAAAAATATATCTTGGCAACACTGATTTTCCCTTTTTATAACCCCAAAACTACCTCCACGTTAGTTGTTTCCCGCCTTCGATTGTGCCAACTCTAATCTTATAGACTGTAAGTATCTTTAATAGAATAGCCAGAGGGGGTCCAAAATTCCTTTAGAAGTAGGTTCCATCAAAGGATGATTACATGAAAGGCTGTGCTAGAGTTAGCTGGGACACTACCGTTCCCCTAAATAATCCATAAGCAAGATACAGTGAAATGTGAAGAAAAAGTAACACGAAAACAAGAATCATTTAAAATAAATACATTAAAACTGCTGAATAACTAAGGTTTTCAAGCAACGAGTTTCCATTATCAGGGTGAATTCAAAATATAGTAAAGCGGAGAGACACTTATTCCCAAAATAAAATAAATAAACACTGAGGCATGAGATCTAAGCGGCATTAGCACTTAAGCTGATTGATATCGGCCAAAGGGTTTAGAAAAGTAAGACACTAAAGGGCTTAAGGTTCTTATATTTTTAGGTAGGACGACGTCTGCTGCTGCACTCAGAATTAAAATGAAATTGAGGCATTTCAATATCCAGTAATATTCCGTAATAGCAAGAAAACAAAAATTAATTTCTTCAGTCATACACTTCAAATACATCAAGCTTCTTAAATGTTACTTTCAAAATTAGTGAGGGGTAAAAAATCGCTTGAATTTGATAAATCGCAGGAAAAAATAAAGCGCGTACACAGGGACATTAAATGTTAAAAGAGAGAGTGTAGACACAATATTAACTTACAGGGTTCTAATATAAGATGAAGGGAAAGAGCACAGGAGAGCGAGAAAGTAATTAGGTTTTTAGTATAATTAAAAGCGTAGAAACGAACCAAATCTCCTGTACAGATAGCGCTCCATTAAACTATTTAATTAACCATTAAAAGGGACCCCCCGAAAATAAGGAATACGGAGGAAAAAGAAGGAAGGCCAAAAAACACAGAGGCACCTAATTTTCTGGGGCTCAGGGCTTGGTGTGGGTCCGCACTCCCAAATAATTTAAAATGATTAAAGGAAACATTGCTCCTCCCTAAGTCCGAAAAAAGAGCCATTTCTCACCGTAATGACCGCTTTGCCGCATCCCTTTTCAGACCTATGAAATTATTCAAACAAACATTCCGATTTGCAATTAAGTTGGTAAGAATAGAGGCGTTTTAATGAGGGATTCTGACAGTGAATATTTCTTAATACGTTCTTTAACACCCGCTTTATGTTTCCTGTACACGCAGGAGAAATTCGACATATATACCATTAAAATATAACTCAATAAAGAAGTATTTTTAAACATGTTAACTGGTCTTTTTTTTACATTTTAATCAAGTTAACATTTCATTTTTGCTATCCACTAATTATAAAGAAAAAAAATTAAAAAATAAGAAGCCAAGAATCAGATTTTGATTTAATCCCGAGACCTTAATTTTCATTTCTTTTTATAGTAGCATCAAGAGATATTCGCACTTTTAATTATATTTTACAAACCAATTATGCAAATGATATAAACTCCTCTGTGTGGAATTATATAACAGACTAAATAAGTTGGTATCAATTATCCTTTAACAGAGAACTTCAATATACGCTTTATTCAAAACAGATTATTATTTCTCTTTTTCTTTCCAGAATTATGTAAAACGGTTTGGCCGGGTGAGAAAGAAGTCAGAGAGGAGAAAATGAGATATAATTATATTATAATTAAACGAAGTGAGAGCACTCTGACGGGTTCGAAGAACTTGACTAAGGTGTGCACAGGACTGGATAAGAAACTACAGTGGTCACGCTTTTCTTAACCTCTCCTTGAATCATTTACTTAACAAAGTTATTCATTACACAAAATCAAATCACAAAAACCAACACAAACAAAAAAATATTTATTATAACAAGAAGTTTAGCTATAAACCTTTGCAGAAAAGCATATCTACTTAAAGATTTAAATGTGAATACATAATAAGAATGGTTTTAGCATTTAATACAAACAAGGTCAAAATACAGACTCTTCTGAAAATTGTCTGCACATTGACAATGTGCAGAAATGTTTCATTGCTTAGCACCTACTAGTATGTATATAATAAAATTTCTACTGAAGCAATTATAATAAAGCGAGCTAAAATGTCGCATGCTAATAATATTGGACTAAAAAAAAACCAATAATGGGCTAATTCTGTCTTACCATCTAAATTTCATTAAAATCGGACGATTAGTTTACGAAAAATGCATGTTGGTTATTAAACATTTTGCTTGTTGTTTCTGTAAAGAGATTGAGAGTCCGTCATTCAGAAACGAACCCAAAAATGTTGTGTGATGTCTAAAACTTGTTTCTGTCTTTGAATTTTTAAAATCGAATTCATACACATAATGTTACTCCCTATTCCCTTCTGTTCAACTATCTGGCCATTTATTTAATTTTTGCTTTTGTCCTCAATGCCAGTGTTAATAACTTGGCTTATTTTAAGGTTCAATTAAACAATGAATATTAATTTCCACCGTATTATTTAAATAATTTAAATGTCAATGTTTCATGTCCTAACAGTAAGAAGAAAAAATATCAGTCCGAGACAACTCAGACAAACTTTCCCACATACGATTTTATAATTACTTAGCCCATTGTTTTGCATTTATTAGTTTTCGAAGAATTATTATTGAATAGTGTATGAAAATTTATCATGAAAATAACCACCTCGGCGTGAAATTGAACCCGACCTCCCTCCGTCCGCAATAAAGCTTTTTTCTCAGGCACATTTTTCCGGGGAAAACGGCTTATATCGTTAGATTCGTAATTAAATGGACTTCATTTTAGAATTGAAATCGTTGGACCGTTTACGAGAAATAATTTTTTTCCACGTTTTTCAGAGCTTTTGAGGGAAAGCGCCCCCAAATTTGGAGCTAAAATTGATTTCTCGATTTATCGCCAAGGAGTGTGATTTTTCTCAACATGTGTGCCAAAGTTCGTCAAAATTAGATAAGTAGGTCAGGCTCCTTTTTATGGACTCAGGGGACTTCAACTATCAAAATCGAATTTTTGCGCTATACACAATACTTTCTCTTTACACGAGAAAATTAAAAGGCAAAAGAAATAACATCCATAAAAATGTTGCCAATATTGCTGATTTAGTATAACATTTGCATAAATGCTTAATAATGACATACATAATTAATTAAGTAAATTATTAAAAATGACATATAATACTAAAACAGTTAATAACTTGTGCATTAATAATTCTGATTCATGTATAATATATAATATCATGAAATGATTGTTAATAATACCACTAACATACTTCATTAATGGCAATAAAAATAAATTCTATTTTAGATAGAACGCAAATAAATTTATCTAAGTGGACTTCGTAGAACATAAATATCTGAGAGAAGAGGTCACATTTTTTATTAAGCTGAACTAGATTTGAACCGACAACCACTTGGTCGAAAATCCAGAAACACAACTTCTGATTAGATTATGAACAAATTTCAATAAAATCTGTTTTCACCTTAATCTAGCTAGCAAGTGAGCCTTAAATGAAACCTTCCAGAATGTAATAAAAAATGTGCAGTGAGTAAACTTGTTAATTAACAAGGTTGAGAACAACATTACTCTTTCATTAAAGGAATTCACTCTCTGTTGACATTAAATTGTACCAGCTTGTTTAAATACAGTCTTACAAGAGGAAACAGCCTGTCACCAGGCTTAACTAACAATAATACCTGTAAACTGTTAATGCATTTAGCATGCTGTTATTTATAAAATAAAACTAAGGTCAAGAATAAAGGCTAAATATAAATAAGAAACTAAGAAATTCGATTAATCAAAGTTGAACTCACGAAAGTTAGAGTTAGATAGGACTGCGAGACCAACGACTAAACACAGCAACTAATGAAAGCTTAAAAGTCCCAATTACTTTTAAGTTGGTACCCAGTTTAAATGGCAGGAAGATATAAGCGACGGTACCAACTCGTCTAGACCGGGCTTTCAGAGTTTCAGTGTAAGAGGAAAGGGCAATTAGCGACTATCACTCCCTTCTAACATGCTCCGGCCTTAATGGCTAAACAATTAAAAACACTAGGACAGGGGGAGAGGACTCGTTAGACACACCGGGGCGGCGTCCCCAGGCGGCGTCTCACATCTCTACAACCTTGGCTTGGCACAGATGAAAATATCGCATCTATACCATGCAAAGAGATATGGTAACTCCACTTCAACTCCTCCACGTAATATTTTTATTCTTAAGAGAAGAACTATATCAAGAAAAAGAGGAATAGTATTTTTTTAACAAATCATTAATGAACATGGTTCTTAATGATACCGAGAAGAGTAAGAAAAAAAGCAGGACTTCAAACTACTCATAATCAAGTAAGGGAGTAACAACATTGAAGGAAAATAATTAGAACATTTTTAACGAGAATTACCTGCATGTAGCAGACTGCTTAGAAATAATGTTTATCAAATAAGAAGGTAAGGACTTAGAAAAAAAAATAATTAGAGCATATTGAACAAGTAGCAGGTATTGTAGGAAGCTGATTAAGAATGGAGTACAAGGATGTAACAGAAGGAAAATAATTTAAGCATCTATTACAAGTTAGACTTACAGGTACAACCGACTTCTCATTAAGAATGTAGATACCTTCGGTTTGAAGGTTCATAATTAGGACTTATTAAACAAGTGTGTACATAGTGCATTCTGCTGATTAAGTAAAAGTGGAGATAAAAGTATTTCAATTCAAAGACATATAATTAAAACTTATTTCACTAGTTTGCAGGTAGTACATTCTGCTGATTAAGAATGCATTATAAGTTAGAAAATAAAACACATTTTTACAGGTAATTTTAAAAATTAGTGCTGTTTAGTAAGAGCTCAATATAGTTAAGGGGTAAATACTGGAAAGGAAAATAATTAGAGCATAATTTATAATGAAGTTCCACAGGCAGTAAAGTTAATTTAGACTTCAATAAAATAAGAGGGAAAGAACTTAAAAGGAAAATAATTAAAACATATATAGCAAGTGATATCTACAGGTAGTTTGTTGAGTCAGAATAAGTCTATAAATTTGATAGAGAACAGCAAGCCTTGCCATTAAATACTGAATTATTATAAAGGACGTTTCTCAAAAAGGTTGTAGTTTTATTTATAGAAAATCAACTGTAATTGTAGAACACAAATCGATAAATTATTTAAGTCACTGGTCTGTATATATTAATATAATTATAGGCAGAAAAGACGCAATTAATATCACGACAGATTTTATTTATTTAAGTAAATTTAAAAAAAGCCTCTAAAGCAACCATTAACGAATCAAAGTATTTTCTGAGTAACGTATTTAAAAACTGAAATACTGGAACTCTAATATGGCCTTGAAATTACTTTGAATTGGTTTGTAATTTATGTGTTCATGGTTGTAGATAATAATAATTATTATCATTTGTCATTGACCAATTGGTAATTATTATTATTATTATTGAATCGCCTCTAATTAAGATACGACCAGTAACAATTTTATCAGTAGATTTTTACACCTTAAAATCTAAAATTACCATACACACACACACATAAATATATAAATATATTATTATCATACAAATGTATAATTAAGAATAGGTATAGTAAATTTTGGTGAAGTAATATTAAAATCTGGTACTTATATGATTGTTTAATTTTCACAATAGTATGTCTACGCTTCCCTAAATTCAATAAATTTCAGAAGAAACGATTTCCACGCTTTTGAGCTTAACTTAATATCAGCTACGCAATATTATAAACAACAATGAGATAAGAGAATAGACAACTTTATCATCGTATAAAAAGACAGCAATATTTCATAAGGATATTAATTTAAATTTGATATAAATTGAACGATTAATCTTAATTTCATTAAAAGATGTAAACATCCGACATAAGTAAATAACATTAGATTGTAATACAAAGCTGTCATTGATAGAAATCCTTAAGAGATAGTCTGCCAATTATTTTGGCACAAAGAATGTTTCAAAATTGATTCAATTTCTAACATGAATAAAAGTATCAATTTAGCAAAATTGAATGTGCGCAGATGGTTCTAATTATATTTGACATCCATCCAAATTTATTTAAAGTCTGATGAGTACTTTTAAAGATACAGGTGTTAATAAAACAAAACTAGGGCACCCAGAAGGTTGAAACATTAATAGGACCAACAATGAACTAGGTAATTATGAACCACTATACAAATTTCAATTTATAAAATTCAATTTCAATTCCTCTTCACAGCACGGAACTGTATGCTTTCTATTACCTTTGATAGGCTGATATATAAAATTGGTATCACTTGTAAAATATGTAATGTATTATTATTTTTAAAAAATTAATATAGATATTAATAATATTAAAAAAAATATATACGTTGGTTCACAAAAATTGAATGACACACCGATGGACAGAAAGTCAGATTCGAGACCAAAAATGGATTTCTGTCTTGGAATTATTGAAATTGGAGACATAACAAATCACATAGCTTCTATTACCTTCGGTAAGCTCGGAAGCAATTAATAGAGTGAACATATTTGATCTTTTATAATAATATATCAGCATTATTATAAGGATGAATTACTCATTAAAATTACAACTAACTTAAATCAAATTATAATTAGTATTAACACTGGGAGACAGAAAGAGAAAAATAGACTCCAGCGCCGGGAATTGAACTTGGACCTCCTGTTAATAATAATAATTATAATTTGATTTAAATTAAAATTTAAACTTGCCGCAGTATGAATACTAACAACAACTTAAAAATTAAATTAGTTAAGACTAACGTTAACATTTAAATTAGAGAACAGAATACTGAAAAACAACACAAATCTCTACCTTATCTAAGCTGTAAATGCGGTAATAAAAATTTAATCCGACGAACTATTCAAATGTAAGATGCAAGATAAAAAGGCAAATAAAATCTTATTATTTTTCTAAAAACAATAATACTATACAGAGTTAATTCAACCATAATTGTAATATTGTACTAGAAGTTTTAAATATTTTAAATACTCATTTATACTTAAAATATTAAAAAATTGAGCATTGACAAATAATTTTTTTTTCAATTTGAAAATTGATTCTTGACTATTGGGGTTGTCTCTGTCATAAAAGAGCCACTCCAATATCACTTATAATTATAAGCTATCAACTATCGATTATGCGCCGAAACAAAATTTTTGTTTTTCAATCCTTCAGCCTCTAATTTTGAGGGACTTCAAACTACTCATAATCAAGTAAGGGAGTAACAACATTGAAGGAAAATAATTAGAACATTTTTAACGAGTATTACCTGCATGTAGCAGACTGCTTAGAAATAATGTTTATCAAATAAGAAGGTAAGGACTTAGAAAAAAAAATAATTAGAGCATATTGAACAAGTAGCAGGTATTGTAGGAAGCTGATTAAGAATGGAGTACAAGGATGTAACAGAAGGAAAATAATTTAAGCATCTATTACAAGTTAGACTTACAGGTACAACCGACTTCTCATTAAGAATGTAGATACCTTCGGTTTGAAGGTTCATAATTAGGACTTATTAAACAAGTGTGTATATAGTGCATTCTGCTGATTAAGTAAAAGTGGAGATAAAAGTATTTCAATTCAAAGACATATAATTAAAACTTATTTCACTAGTTTGCAGGTAGTACATTCTGCTGATTAAGAATGCATTATAAGTTAGAAAATAAAACACATTTTTACAGGTAATTTTAAAAATTAGTGCTGTTTAGTAAGAGCTCAATATAGTTAAGGGGTAAATACTGGAAAGGAAAATAATTAGAGCATAATTTATAATGAAGTTCCACAGGCAGTACAGATAATTAAGACTTCAATAAAATGAGAGGGAAAGAACTTAAAAGGAAAATAATTAAAACATATATAGCAAGTGATATCTACAGGTAGTTTGTTGAGTCAGAATAAGTCTATAAATTTGATAGAGAACAGCAAGCCTTGCCATTAAATACTGAATTATTATAAAGGACGTTTCTCAAAAAGGTTGTAGTTTTATTTATAGAAAATCAACTGTAATTGTAGAACACAAATCGATAAATTATTTAAGTCACTGGTCTGTATATATTAATATAATTATAGGCAGAAAAGACGCAATTAATATCACGACAGATTTTATTTATTTAAGTAAATTTAAAAAAAGCCTCTAAAGCAACCATTAACGAATCAAAGTATTTTCTGAGTAACGTATTTACATAAACTGAAATACTGGAACTCTAATATGGCCTTGCAATTACTTTGAATTGGTTTATAATTTATGTGTTCATGAGTGTAGATAATAATAATTATTATCATTTGTCATTGACCAATTGGTAATTATTATTATTATTATTGAATCGCCTCTAATTAAGATANGTGGTACTTTTATAGAAAAGGGCCCCCCTTTTTGTTTTTTATACAAAAGAGTTTATATACCTTAGTCTAAGTACCTATTAAGACAAAGGGATATTCAGTCCAATATGCTTTGGGACAAAGGAATATCACACTTTTCTATTAAAAAAGTGTGTATTAAGTTGTAAGAAAGTATATTTGATTGAAAAGAAAAAGGGGGGCCCTTTTCTATAAAAGTGCCTCCTAATTTAGCAAACCGTTACACTTTTCAAATATACTTGGTCCATAATTCTTTGTTACTGAGTATGATCTAAGTACAAAGCATGTAAGAACAAGTTAGGAATATGAAGTAGTACGCAGATATTTCAATAATTCCGTATTGTAAACTGTTTATTATTCTAGTAATAATCCTTCTCCAATTTGTTTATCTATTAAAGTGAAAACTAGCAAATGAATCATAATTTAAAATATCCTTTGCATAGATTATGTAGACAAGCTTAGTACGAACTTTCGCATTTAGCTTAAATGTCACGAAATCGAGGGGGCCTTAAGAACTTACCAGCATGCATTACACCTCCGCATAAGTTTAATGGTCTGGAAATATCATTAGATAATGAATTTAAAAAACATACAGCCGGATAACCACCAAGCTAAGATAGAACCATGAGCTAATTGACTTTTAAAAGGCGGCACCTTTGTACACAACATTTCTTATTTTATTTTTTAAGACTTGATAAAATCAAAAACGTGTTTCTTTAAGTGATGATATTTTCTTTCCATTATAAAGTTTAAGCAAAATAAAGTTAAAAAGAAGTTATGCAATTCCCATCTGCATCTTTCCTGAATGATTTTACAGTGAATGGAAGGATTATAAATTATTACATTACTATTAGCTTATATCAAATTTATACAATGAATAAGTTTGCTAATTAAATATGTATTCGAAGAATCATCATTTAATATAAAACCAAATGAATAGAGATGTATAGCCAAAAGATTTTTATTTATCAGCAAAGTGCTTATAAAGGTACATGTTTTGTGTCAGAAAAAATTAGTATACCGGTGGTATGATGAGCAGTAATGTGTTGTTTTCTTTCTTTCATTCCGCTCCCTCTGACCTATGGTGATAGGGAAAGTACAGAGGTACCTAAGACGATAGATACCCCAACGCTGATAGTTTATTATATTGTATACAATTTTAGTCCACCTATATTAAGAAGCATAGGCTTGAGGAATACAACCTTAAAACCCACTTCATACTGGGAGCCTCCAAGGCGGCTTTGCAGGAAGCGCGTTTTTGTCTCCAAAATCCCTAGCCCATAGATCAGACGCTTCAAGTAGTTCTGTGTGTTTTGTTTCACCGGCACCACTGATGTCGTAGCCAAACACTTAGAAGAAATAGGACTTAATGAGTCTACCACATTAAAATTTGCTCAGACTAAATACAGTTTCTCATTTGTGCGAATAGTTGTAAAATATATTTTCATCCTGACGTGAATCGTGAAATAGCATGGAATAACGCCTCGGATTCAGGATGGTAAACAACTCTCTCCATGCTTTCCCAGGGGCACTTCCATCCTTAAGATATCTGCACACTTATCCCATTTTGCTAGGCGGTCCACAGAATTAACAGTTCGAGAGCTCGAGCCGTTTAGTTGCCCCTTTTGCTAGGTGGCAACTAGTTATTTACATTTCGTGAAGCCACCTCTATCTACTCCGTGACATCGCTTCGGTGCAAGATGCAGTAGGGCTCTCTCGCTGGAGAAAAAAACGGCTCCAGTTCCTTATGTGAAAGCTTTCGTTTTCGATGTCTCACAAAAAGGCGCCGCATCCATAGCCGGGTCCGTGGGGTTCCCAGTTGGAAATGTGATTTTTTATGCTTATAGACCTTTTTCGGTAAAGAAAAATATGCCAACGAATGAAGTTCAGTTAATATAAAAGCGAAAGCATATTTTTATCGAATGGGAAAACAGAAAAAGGGTGAGTCAAAAGATATAATTAACATAATCAAACAATTAATAAAGTAAACAATAGGTTCATTTAAAACACCCGATAACATATCTTGCAAGAGGATTTAGAAGTCTTAAGATAATGTTTTCTAGGCTATGAATGAGGTAACTTGGTTTCCGAGAACTGATTAGATAAAAATGAAGTTTATCTCGTTCTTTACAAGAAACTTATCGTGGAGGGACCGAGAAATATAAACGAATCATTCATTCGTTTCATATACACCCGGTGTTACAGAGAATACTGTTTGTTTCGTAAAATTACGTAGGAAACTACAAAAAAAAAACTAAATTCAAGTTTTAGTAGGTGAAAAATTATTGTTGTTAGTGTCCTACAAAATTGGATTTATAAAATAAAAATTCTAGACCAATAAAATAACATGTTATAGGACAATAGAAGTTCTAGATAAAGGAAATGAAGTCTATAGTTTTTATAGTAACCCTTTTCATGATAAAAATTTCAGTAAGTCAAAATCATAAATGTCTCTTTTAATAAAATTGTATAATATGTTGCAACTTTTTTTTTTAAATTGTTTAACTCATCTTGTTTAAATCATAAGTTAAACAGTCTACAATACACACCGTTGCATGGTTTACATTTTTATAGATCAATACATGGAAATATTTTACACATTATAGAAGAATAGACGGTTAATTGATATGACCAAAGAAAACAATTAAATAAGTTCACTTTAATTATTTAATAAAAATAATTGGTACTTTTGGGGAGTAAGAATCTTTCAAAATAATAATATTATCTCTCTATACATACATACATGTAACATATCTGTGTATATTGATTATACAGAGTCCAGTCAATACAGCCTGAAATCGGCAAATAGGAGAAACAAATCCCCGAAGATTCGTAACTTTTTTTTTATTTTATTCGTACTGTTTTTGATTTGAGTTGCCTGAACAATGTACGCATTAAAAGTCTCTAAGGGTGGGGGCAAGCGCGAAGGGAGAGGAGCCATTTGGAGGTCTATTTTTTAGTTTTTCTTAAATATCGGACCTCTTAAAAGGGAGCAACGTACTGCAATGAAGTTTTATGAAACTTACGAAATGAAACAAACAATGTATGGACAGAATTTTCTAAGTCAAACCAAGGTGTTGGAATGAAATTAGATTTCAAGAATGGTTGAAAGTCCTTAGAAAATTATCCTTGTGCTGGTAGACTGGAGGCCAGCCGATCGGACCAGCTTCACGCTAACCGACGAACAAGCATTAAAAAGTATCGCAGGTGAAGTCGTTGTAGCTGTAGGCACTGATTCTTAGCATAATGCATGATGATTTATCTGAGCGAAAGCTGTGCAAAGTTTGTTCCAAATTGCTACAAAACAAATACGGGCAGTAGAGCTTAAGCTTACATAGTTCTACATCTACAGAACAATTGCTTGAGCTTGAGAGATATCGTCACTTGATTCCAGTAAAAACTTAAGTTCCGAGACTTTTAGAACACACTCTGCAGGTATGTATAGTAGCGTACATAACAATTAGTGAAAAAGCATTGTCACAGGGATATTATTCTTTTTGATCTTTAGTCGCTAAGAGTAGGGATTTTGTTCTCAAAAAGTCTGTTCAATACAGTACAAACTGAACTAGAACATCAAGCGCATGGTACAACTGAAAATGATCAAATTACATTTCAAAATATATTCTTTATTAAAGGTATTTTATCAGATATAGATTTACTTTAATAGTATTAAAGAATATTTCTATTCAAATAAGATCAAGTATAATTGCTTCATTCACGACGCTTTATAGTGAATGAATTTCATTTAAAAGGAGAAAATAAGGGAAGGGATAGAGTAATGCCATGTTTATATATTTTATCTGTTATGTTGAGTATAAAGGTCTGTATTATGTTATGAGTGTTAGTGTTGGGAATAAGAGGAGGAGGTTGTGAGTTGAGTGTGAACGTACACACATATAAAGAAGTAAAAGCAATCAACTTCTATTTGGTGAAGTGGGGGCCCGGGATCCTCCCCCACGGTGCCTTTAAGATTGAATCCTGATTGAATTGATACAAGGTTCTTCAAACTCCTAACTATTACAAAGTGAGACCTGATTAAAAGAAAATAGCTAAGGAAATAAGAATAACCCCGGTATAAAAGACGCTAGAGTCTAGTAAGGTTGCTTTCCTTATTTTCTGTAGGTGTTGAATACACAGCTCCCGAGATCTCGATCCAGTCTCGATTCAAGATTATTGTTAAAGAGCAAACTTCTAGTCTCTTCAACGAGTAATTAATTAAATTTGGAGACAAATAGAAAACTAACACTGATTGGATTATTTCCGATCGTTGAATATTTATCATGTATCAAGCAAGGCAGAATTGCGAAGAGTAAATATAATTAACTATTCAAGGAAATACAGCTCTAGAAATGCCGACGTATGATATTTTAGGTAGTTTTGTTCGTAAAAACTAAGAATAAATCAGGTACTACAGTAAGAATTATTAGTTTTTTATAATTTTAAATTAAGCAATTTTAAGTAATTCCATTATTGTCCTTAAGCTTGGAAACACCTAACTTATACTAAGTAAAAAATAAATGTACAGCCTCCATCTAAAATACATTTAAAGTTTTCATTTATTCAAAAGGCAACTTAAGTTAGTAAATTTATTTTTTCTATACAAGTTCATCTCAAGTAATTAAATAAAAACGGAGAAAAAAAATATACTGTTCTATCAATGTAAAATGTTTTAAAAAATTCATCTAACCTAGTAAGAAAGGAAAGGCACTAAAGGGATTGGATGGAGTAGTGGGGGCTGATCCTTCCTTCTTCAAGAACAAAGTGAGATTCAGTTTTACGGCCTGGAGCCCGGAGACGTAGAATCTACGAGGGGGATCAACATTCCCTCCCTCAATGTAGTAAATCTATAAGATATTTTTTAATCAAGGTTCCACAGCTCGTATCCCAGCTCTGTCCCGACTTATATCAAAGCTTTATGGATAATGGATAAATTTACACAGTGAAATACACAACATTGTATGAAAGAAGCAACATTCAATAATATTCAATTTTTTCTTTACCCGATTCTAAGGCTATAAACTGTAAAACGAAAAGAAATATCAGATTGGATTGAAGAAAACAGACGATCTATAATTTAAGGATTGGGGAAAATATAAATATCAGATATTAAAGAACAGATAATAAATAGAGTTTAATCTATTAAGTAAAATTTTGGCACAAGAAACAAAATATTGATTGATATTACTTCATACAGACAATATTCACGAAGCAACCAACATTAGTCTCGTCGGAATAAAACGATTGAAAATACCAAAAGAAAACATAACCAAAAAGCAATATTTGTATCATATATTCATGCTTTCATACATATTGCAATTTGCAATATTATTTTTTTAATGTACCACATATGTAATCCCGCTCACAGGGACCAAACTTAAAGACAAATTTGATTTGTGAGCCCGATACTCTATGTCTGATAGTCTGATTGAATACTTGGTAGTTAATGATGTACTGTAAATATTAAATTACGGATGGTAGTACATGTGCAGTCATTCCACTGTTATATATATATTAGTAAAACCAATATATAATAGTACATTACGCGTCTCGTGTGGTTTTTACTACCCTCGCTATCGCTCGGGTGTAAACTCCACACTCGCATGCAAAATGCCGTTTTCGCACGAGTTGCGTACCGTACTTTATCTACGATTGTTAGATTTAAATAATAAATGCAGAAAAAAATAATAAACTCCCTGTATGTAAGCTCGTATTTCTCTTTTGATAAAGATGACATGNACAAATTAACAATAAACATTAATGAAATATGATATAGACTTGACCACTTGACTATCCAACATTTGAATTACACTAGGTGTAAGTATAAGTATTAAGACTTGACCACTTAAATTTAAAATTTAATAAAGAAATACAAAGTACAATACGAATACGAGGTACTCCACACATTGTTAATCGACCAGAAACGTTTATAAAATTAATCAAATATTTGAGTTAAAAACCGCCTCATTTGAATTATTGTCAGCTGACAATAATTATAGATATAGAAAAAGATAGTATTACATTATGCATTACAATGGAACAGATGTAATGCACACCTTTAATGTTTTTATTATATTCAAAGATATCACAGTATTTATATAATATTTTTATTATGATTATTATTCCTGTTGGAACACATTTGTCAAGTGAGTGAGAGTGGCACAATGTAGAAGAGACTCCCTAATAAGTGGAGCGGATCATAGCTCAGTATATTTATAGGTTTGAGAGTGATTGTGAAGGGCCGGTGCATGCGGAGGGGACCCGAGTGCAGGAGAGAAGTACGGCGAGGTGAAATGGCGTAGAATGAATCTTTGCCAACTATTATTGAGGCCAGTGTGTAAATCACGATGCCCCAGGGTGTATACAATGGGAGAGAGTGTGAGGGACCGGGTAGGGAAGACCTTCTATTGTACCAGGGTGCCTTTATCATACATACATATCCTAAATACCCCTCTTTCCACGGGTCGGGAGGACACGAGGCTTTCAGCACCGTACCCGACTCTCTGTTTAAAAACCAAATCAATCGCAATCCCGTCAACCGGTACAAACATTCATTAATCATCCTAACAGAGAAACAAGACAATAGGGGTGTTCTTAAATCATTTTAATTTTCACCGACGTATTAAGAACGGGTCGTTTTTTGTCGGACAATCGAAAGGGATGTCAGTATCCACCCCATTATGTTTTTACTGGCGTTTCTTTAGTCATTTATAATGTTTCCAAACACTTGTGAAATGTTTCCTGACTAGCAACAGATATATTCAGAAAGAAATTAATATAGATAACAAAATAAATACAAAAATCTAACAGAACTTAACGAATTAGCAGTCTCGTAAATATATGTATTATGTATGTTAGCTATCAGCAAAAAACAGGACCAGATGTAGTGGTTTAAGCTTCCCTATACCCGGCAGATAGGGACTCATCCCCCTTTCTAATCAGCCTGCCACACTCAACCAGACCAATCTCTAAAACTTTTCATATTCTATTTTGTAATTCACTTACTTGTTCAACAACATACTTCCCGATTTTACAAGATTCATAATCCTTAACTTTACTTCAGACTACAGTTTTCCTTAATAAGTATTAAGCAAAATAATGAGGTAAAAATGAAAAATCAGATTTGGAGTGTTTAGAGGTAAAAAATATATTAATATTAATACGTATTTTAAATAAATTGTA